>PVJS01009704.1:8105-41029 GCA_004027185.1 Glis glis
AGAGATTTAAAATTTTGAAAGTTCATAATCTAACTCCACCCTATAGGGTGTGTTCAGTCAGGCAGAAGCCTTAATGAGTCCACACCCTTAATCACAATGGCTCCTCTCCACACCTGAGATGCTTAATGTAAGTAGGGTGGGTGAGGAGGACAAAGGTCAGACCCCACTGCCTATCTGTTGCCAGGGAAACTGAGGACTAGGAGGAAGTCCTGCCCTCCATTGTGCAACCCTACCTACCCCCTCCTATAAAAGAACTGCGAAAGCACGTGGACTCTCTCTTGCTCGCCTGGATGGATGGACATGTGCAGGGAGACTGGCTTTCCCCTTCTTGGGATGGGCTCCAACCTGTATCCCCACCTTTCTTAGGTGACCCCCAACCTGTATCCCCACCTTTTTTAAGTTAATTAAACCTTTGCCTTTTTCTCATGGCACGTGTTGAAATTCGTATTCATCATGGAAGCCAAGGGCCCCTCAGAATTAGCGTGTCTCCCATGACAGGTGCAAAAGGCAATGTCTGAGGACAGGAAACCACACAGTGAAGAACCAAAGTGAAGTCATGACAGGCTTTAGTTAAAGCTTTAAGTAGAATAGGCCTAAGTATCTGTTTTTCTAGAAGTTAAGTTTCTATAGCCTGTTGCCCCATACCCTGTAGAAACCATTAAGTGTGCTAATCTGATCCTGCCCCTAGCAACCCCTAGAAACAGCCAATCGGTGTCAAGCACACCTGGGTCTAGAATTCCAGATAATTTGGGTTAGGCCACTCTGACCAGAGTCAGCAGGCCCCCCACCCATCCTGGACATTCCTGAGAAAGGTACTGCGGGCCCGACCAATCAGCTTAACTGTCACCATATAAGGTTAATGCTTCCCTAATGACGACCCCTACCTAAGGCGCGAAAATTAAACCAACCAGGGAACGCCAGCAAGCTTATGTTTTAAACTAACCTATCAATGTAAAGGTGGGGTGGGCTGCCTCCTTAAGGGATAAAAGCTTTGTTCTCGGAGAGCAAGGGGCTTCTCTCTGTGATCACTGCGTTGGTGCACGTTAGGAGCCCAAGCTCGAGCTTGAATAAAGGACCCTCGTGTGCTTTGCATTGGAATCGGCTCCTGGTGGTCTTTGGTGGGATCATGAACTTGGCACTTCAACAGCAAACCAATCATGCAGACTATGTGTTTTATTTATTTAAGAAACACAGAGCACTTACAATGTGCCAGGAACTGTCCTGAGCCCTTTTCAGATATTAACCCAACTGTCCTCATAACAATCCCGCGAGTTCACAACTCGTCATGGGCCCCATTTTATAGATGAAGGTTCTGTGCAGATGCACAAGCAGGTAAGTCACTGCCCAAGGTCACACAGCTGGTGAGGACTGGGCTGGGATTCCAGTCTCCAGGGGTTGTCCTGGTTTTCATCCACTCTGCTGTGCGGCTTTGGGGTTTGGTTTCAGGGATTGGTCTACTCCAGAAGGATCACATCTTCACTGATCTCCGAATAAAAGCCCAATTCTTGTTTGATTGTACAAATCGGCATTTCCTATAGAGAGAAATGGGGCCCGGTTGGGGGAGGGGAGGCTCCTCAGCTCACCAAATGTCAGTAGCTAAAAACTCTAGCCTGAGCTGATATATATTACCACATTCTGTCTGATATTTCCCAGATGTGTGGATATAATATTAGAAGAGCATTTAATGTAATAGTCCTTGTGGCATTTAAATATAGGTGACAGGAAGTCTTTAAAGCTGCATAAACAGTGCACACAGGTGTTAGAAAAACAGCTGCGAATAAAGGCCAGGTCTTTTCAAACAGAGAGAGAAATGGTGCGTTAAAGGGCTATCACCTTATGTTTTTAGGCTTGTGACCTTTGTTTCATTAGGTTCACCTTTAACTGTGATAAACATCCACTTAAATGAATATCATTTCCTTACAATTACAGAAGGGTCATACATAATACACTAAGTTCCCCCGGCAGCCTATGTGTTCGCCATGCATATTTCATGAGCAGTTTTATTCCCCAAGTCACTTTCAAGCAATGCTCAATCCCATGGCTTTGGTGCCTAGCAAATAAAGGTCTTGTCCGTAAAGAGATCTCAGGGCAATTATTGTAGTTCTGCACTTTATCAGGGAGAGCAACTGAATGACCTGCTTGTAACATCTGACCAGCACTATTATCAATTTTCTTCTTAATATACCTTAATATACATGATTCCTCTTATTTATCAGTGTATATGGGAAACATGCTCCTCTGATTTTATTTGCCTGATGTAAATGATTTGAACAAAGCTGAGTGATATAAAGCGATAGGCCCTTAAGAGAATACTTGTAGCAACCTAATGAATGTAAAAAGAAGAAGAAGAAAAAAAAGAGCCATGTCCCCATTCCTACAACATGTTCAATACTTGCGGGGCAGCAAAAAATAGATCACGGTCCACGGAGCGTGGTCAGGCAATTTAAGTGAATCGACATCTGCTTGTGCGATGTGATGTTTTCCCCAGCTGCATCAGCTGGTGGGAACTAAAGTGTTGGAATGATAATAAGCAGAAAGGAAGTTTGCAGTAACAGTGAAATATAAGCCTCTTTATAGTCTCAATATCTTTTGTGGGCAATTTCCCTCTTTTTCCTTTCAAGACTATCGACTTCATCAAGACAGCTTCATCTTTTTGAGATCTCCCACCACACTTGGAATATGATAGAAGAAATGTGAATCCCATCTGCTAGCTTTCAAAGGTCAACTTTCTGAGCTGGGGAAAACGAAAAATAATTTACTTATGAAAACTTCCTGCTTTAGAAACATTGCCCAAGCAGAAAGCAGCTTCAACGCCCTTTGTCCCTTTTAACAGCCCCCAGTCTGCTGTCCTTGAGTTACTTTAAGAGTATAGAATATAGGCCAGGTTAGGGCCAAGAAACTTGAATCTGTTAGTTCAATGTCTTACCTTCCCACCCCCTCTTGCCCCAAACAAATTTGGTTTGAAGGCTTTGTTCTGCATTCTCTAAGATAGAGGGAGGAGGAGAGGAGAGGAGAGAGAGAGAGAGAGAGAGAGAGATGTTTTCTCTTAAACCAGCTAAATTAATATTTACGTTGTTAAAATATTAGAGAAGCCACAGAAAATTATTAATCTAAAAAGGTTATAATTATCTTTAAAATGGTGGCAGCCATTGAAATGTAAATCCTGATGCGGGAGGGAGAGCGCTCATGTTCTTGGTGCCTGGGGCCGCCTGCCTGGCTGCCACAGCTGCAATTGATCATTCCAAATCAAAGGGAGAAGGAGACATCTCTAGTGGTGCAACCAGGGGGTGGGGGAAGCAAGCAGAGAAAGATGTTCTGTTCTCTGGGTCTGTTATCACAAAAAAAAAAAAAAAGGAGTTGGAATGTGTTTCAAATCTCGCTTCTGTTGAATTTGCAGCCCTTCAAAGCTTACCCACAATAAATAAAGTTTTCAAAACCCATAGACTTTAAGAGACTCATTGAAAATTCCTCTGAATTAAGCCTCTCTCTTTTCCTTCTTCCCCCACTCTCTCCTTCTCAGTCTCATTAACAAGGCTAGCAGAGTTTGAAACAAATGTGAATTCCATGATTAAATATGAGGCAGATTTAAACTCTCCGAATGCTTTCTTGTTGATCGCGCCGTTATTTGGGGGCCCACACTTTTGAAAAATGGATGTGTTGGTTACATGGTTCTAGAAGATGCTCTCGTCTGAGGAAGAGAAAGGGAGATCTGCGATGAAGCAGGAGCCCAGGCCTTCAGGAGCTCACCAACAAATGACAAGAGATAACTGGAATCTTCCCCAGTCCCTGAATATTACTGACTGTGTAGACATTTCTCAAGGTCCATTAAATTCTATTTGACGTACATTAAAAAAGATTTAATCACAGATGCCAGTCAGCTAACCAACCCATTAATCTAGCTGTTTTTCCTAAGAAAATTGTATTTAAAAAGGTCTTTTTTTCTCAATTTAATTTAGTCATCCTTTTAAATTTCATGTATTTATCATGTAAATGTGCCTTATTTGCAAAAGAAAAGCACAGGATTCAATGAAATAAATAGTTATTTCATTAAAATGGATACAAAAAACCCTGTGATTAGGGTAATTAATTTGCACACTAAAAGCTATCTTCCTGGTTCAGATCATTAATATTGATGGCCTTCGATTTTGTTCTCAGTAATGTTCCTTGAAATACACTCAGAACTGGCACCCGGGCTGAAAAAAGCAACCATTGGAAGACAAGTAAAACTGAGGCATAGGCAGCATTTGGGGCCCCTCCCTTCCCTCTCCTTCCACCCAGAGCACACAATGTGAAGACCTGTGTCCCGAAATAAACCCAGCTGATTCCGTCTGAATGAGCTGGCGTGGTTTATCTTATCTCAAATGTCAGTTATTGATGCCTCTCACTTATTGACGTGTGTCTTCTTTAGGAGCAGGGAAAAAAAAACATTTAAATTGCAAAATAACATTACGGGAGATTATGTCTAGGTACCACATGCTGTTATGCACCGCATTGCCAGATAACAAGGCAGCGTCTGTCAATATACCTTTCTCATTAGATTTTCATCTGCATATTATGCAAATGGATTTGAGCAGGTTTCCACTTTGATAGCTCTCCTCCACAAGTTTGAGTCAAGGCACACATTTTGTTTCTGTTCTGTTCAGCAGATGTATGCCACCAAAGACCTTGTAGAAAAGGTGTCATATCAATGTGGTACACTATCGAGTGCAGCTGTAGGCTGCACTCACATGAAAATCAAATCCTGGAACAATTTTAGATTGCCTCACCTAGCTGTGTCAGCACGCTCGACAATCCTGGTGATGAAAAAACGGATTCACATTCTGCACCGGGTAGATGTGCATGCAAAAAGAATCATGTACCACACAGGAGTGTTGGTATTTTAACTTACATTTCAGAGCTTGCTGACAGGAACGTTGCTAATGGTTTTTAATTAGAGATAGGGGCATGATTTTTAAACTGGCTTCCATTT
Source organism: Glis glis (assembly GCA_004027185.1). Lineage (NCBI taxonomy): Eukaryota > Metazoa > Chordata > Mammalia > Rodentia > Gliridae > Glis > Glis glis. Next base: position 13,075 of record PVJS01009704.1, read on the forward strand.
TCCCGACTCCCCCTCTCTCTTAGATACATTGCACTTGAAATTTCCCCTTCCAGAGATTTTTAAGTTATCCAAAGTTATCAGAATTATTCTCTTGCCTCTGTTACTTTGAAGCAGACTTTAGACCATTAAATCTCTTCCAAAAGTAAGGAAGTCAGAGCACAGGTCTTGAACAAGGTCCCTTGTTGGGTTAGTGTCAGAAGTGCTTGTGTTAAAATGTGAGCACTGTTTCACGGAGTGCATGCAGTTTGTGGGCAGGCCTCAGTCCCACGTCTGATCCTGAGCCTTGAATTCTATGGCCGGTCTTGCACTCTTGCCTGCCTTTTAAACGCTTTTGTGCCATTGGTTCTGTAGTTTGAACACCTAAGAAAGAATCCAGAGGTTATTAAATAAAGAAAGGCTCATGCATTTTCGGATTTCTACAGTGTTTTCTATGCAAAGCTAAACACCTAACCAGAACTGTACACCTGGGGATGAGGAAGAGGGCGAAGGTCAGAAAGAAAACTGGAAGCTTTCTGAATCTACCCCCAGTCTATTCCTTGGACCTTCTTTGCCCATCTTTTTTTGTGCAGTGCTTCAAGTGGGCCCCGCTAGGTACCATGTCGTAAGACAGGGAGCTGCCACAGAAGGCGGCGTGCTAATTAAAAAGAGGAACACACAGCACAAATCTGCTCGTTATTATTCATGGCAAGTGTGCAGCAAATCACTTAGTTGTTTGCTTTTAAAATAAAAGCTTTTCTTCTGCTGTTTTTCCTCTTCTTTCCTTCTTTTTTCTCCCTTTCCTTTCTTTCTTTTTTCTTTTTCTTTTTTTTTCCCCTAGTCTGCCTTGTTTAAAAAGACACGCATGGTCTCAAAGACTTTTTTCTAAAGAATGACATTGAAAAGACATTGCCCGGAGGTTTGGTAGAGCAAGAGCCTGGATCATTTGTACTGTTTAATGTCATGCCTTTTTCCCCTCCTGATTCTCTTTTTTTAAACAGCTATTCACCCATTACAATATGCTTTCCACAATATGCTTCCTTTAACCAACTCCAGATTAACAAGTAGGTGAGATGAGCAGGGAGTATTATTCCAGGTTTTTTTTTTTTTTTTTAGTGGTAATTTGGGTTTGCGGCCAGCCTCAGCTCACACTCTCTCTCTCTCTCTCTCTCTCTCTCTCCCTGTCTCTCTCTCTCTTTACCTAGTGAGGCCCTCCGCAACTTCATGAGACCCGGTTTCAAAATAAAGTATAAAAAAATAGGGCCGGGGGTGTAGCGCGGAGGTAGAACGCCCCTGGGTTCAATCCCCGGTACCGCAAAAAAAAAAGAAGGAGTGGTAATAAGAAAGCAGTTTTCTGTAACTCACATCCTCCAAATGCTGCCATTAGAAGGGATTTGCAGCCAGTCTGTTAAGCCCTATTCACATGTATTAAGATGCCAGACACTGAATAAAGCAGAAACAGCATTATTTTAGAAACAACAATCAACTGACCCTTCCCCAAAACAAAATCTAAATTCCAGCTCCATAAACTCAGATTTTGAGATTCCTTATCTTGGAGGAGGCAAACATAACAAAAACGGACAATGTTAACGAACATATATTTTGTGAACATTAACATTTTTAAAATGGAGAGAACTAGAGAACATCATGCTAAGTGATATTAGTAAGTCACTAAGAGTAAAAAGTCGGATGTTTCCCCTAATCTGTAGGAGCTAGATAGAATGGGACTTAGAAGAGACTTAGAAGGGAAGAAGAAGAAATCTTTAGATGGACAAAGAAGGCGACCTAACAGAAGGAGTTGGGAGGGGGGTGGAGGGAAACACACTATAGCACATGATGTACATACACAAACTTATAAGACTCAATCACTATCCGGAGCATGAAAGGGAGGGAAGGGGGAGGGAATAGGGTGGGATTGGAGGGAGGGCTAAATGTGCAATGTGTGCATGTATGATGTTGATACCCTGACATATATCAAAATGTATAATTACAATGCACCAATAAAAAAATTTTTTTTAAATTTTTGCCCAGCCCTATTTTTTATTCTTTATTTTCAAACAGGGTCTAAGTTGCGGAGGGCCTCACTAAGTAGCTGAGGTTGGCTGCGAACCCAGATCCTCCAGTCTCAGCCTCCCAAGTACTGGGATTACAAGCATGCGCCACCATGCCTGGCAAACATTAACATTTAAAGATTGCTTTTCTGAGGCAGATTGGCATTTAAAAGAAGCTGTTGTAATTATTTCAGATTTATATAATCCTCTTCTTATGAGGCCTCTAAGTAGTTTATGAATGAGCAGTCCACCTACACAGTTTGCCATTGTCCCTGAAGGTGAGATTCTTATTTTCCAAGGATGGTGACTCAAGAACATAAGTACTCCATGTTTTTTTTTTTTTTTCAGGAAGAGCAGAGGAATTAGAACCTTCACAAGACTACTTCTTCTGTTAGATGTGGGGGACTTAGGAAGTCATTTAAATATTGCTCTTTTCTATTTGTTTGTTTTTCAGGCAACACCCCCTAAATAAGATGTACAAACTCTTCACGGTGATCCGGTTTGCTAGCTGAAAGGTGCATTGGTATTTCTGGTGCTTACGCTTAGACTCACAAAAAGTCTCATGCTTTTACTCCATGAGAGTGTTTTTATATAGAAAGCCGGAGCTGCGCTGTTCGGTGCTGGGATTCCCCAGCCATTTACACCTGGGCGGCATGGCTTGAGGCTACAATTCTGTGTTCACTACTACGATCACTGCACCCCAGCTGCTAGGGTGTCCCGCTGACCCCGTTCTTCACAGCAGAGTCTGTGAGGTTGTAAGTCTCGCTTCACTACCAGGCAGACTGGCTGGCTCGTTAGGAATTTGTCTTTGGTGATCTTGTCCTACGCCTTGATGCTACTCAGGGGTGCTCATGAGTTACTCAAGGAACTGGAGAAGATCGTCGTGGTCGCCGCAAAGGACTTTGGAAGTTTCACAGCTTATGTCTGTTCATTTTGAACCATGGTTTGCTGCTGTGCTAGTGACAACCTGATCGGTTAAACAATCGAGGAAATCTCTATTTTACAACAAGGGCTGGCTTCCTTTCTCAGTCCTAGATTAGTTACTGAGGGGTAGAACTTTCTTGCTGGCAAATGTCTTATTTTCCCTCATTATGGGTTAAATTGTATTCCCACCCCCCTCTCCAAATTTGCATCTAAAGCTCTAACCCTCAGTACTTCAGTGTACGACTGCATTTGGAGATGGGCCCTTTAAAGAGGCAACTGGGTTAAAATGTGGCCCTTGGTGTGGCTCCTAATGCAATCAGATGGGTATTTTGATAAGAGTAAAAAATTAGGACATAGATACAGGTACCAGGGTGCACATGCACAGAGGAGAAGCCATGCGAAGAGGCAGCAAGAGGAAGAGGAGAGAGACCCGGAAAGAATCCAGTCCTTCTAGCACTTTGATATTGAGCTTCCAGACCTCAGAACTGTGAGAAAGTAAATAAACCTCCCAGTTCCTTGTATTTTGTTACTGCAGCTCTAGCAAACTAATACACCTCTCTTGGGCAAGATGGGCTATCTTCCGCTTGATTGTAGGAAAATCTCCATTCCAGCCGTAACCCCCATAAGATAGTGATGAGTAAGCCATATAGTTTGCTATTTTACAAATGGCTGTCAATGTTAATTTTGAGTTGATAAATGGGAAAATCACTTCTGTGATGCTAATTGCAGGATGTGTCCTTATTCCATTGGCTAAAAATCTGTTCTAATGTTCTCCTTGGCATACTTCAAGAGAATTCATAGCCGGGCGTGGTGGCGCACGCTTGTAATCCCAGTACTTGGGAGGCTGAGACAGGAGGATCAGGGTTCGCGGCCAGCCTCAGCTACTTAGTGAGGCTCTCTGCAACTTAGTGAGACCCTGTTTCAAAATAAAGAGTAAAAAATAGACCTGGGGGTGTAGCTCAGAGGTAGAATGCCCCTGGGTTCAATCCCCAGTACCGCCAAAAAAAAAAAAAAGAGAATTCATAATGCCTTTTCATTTTGAATTTTTAAAACAAGGAATGTGTGGATGTTATTCTTTCTTAAACAACTCTTGTTTTAAAAAGTAAAAAACACTAAATATAAAGAAAGAATTTATTAAGCCGGGCATGGTGGTGTATGCCTGTAATCTTAGTACTTGGGAGGCTGAGACAAAAGGATTGCAGGTTTGAGGCCAGCCTCAGCAACTTAGCAAGACCCTGTTTCAAAATAAAAGGGGCTGCGGGTGTAGCTTAGAGGTAGAATGCCCGAGTTCAATTCCCAGTACCAAAAGAAAAAAGAAAGGATTTATTAGATTAAATTTAAAAGGCTATAATCAATAGAGGTATGGTAATAATACTGATCTTGTCTCTATTTGAAATTTAAATATTTTACTTATTGTGGATTTAGAGCATTAATTTTGCTTTACAAATATTTCCCTGAGATTTTTCTTGATTCCTGAATTTTTGGCCTTCTTTGATTTTGCACTTAAGATGGATGCACCACTTGCTTTGCCCTGGCCCCAGCCCTGAATAGGACAAGGTGATCTTGCCAGTCATGCTTGGGTGCTCCTGTTCTACAGCTCCTGAGTTTAGTCCTCGAGACCATGCCCAGAATTCAGCCAAAGAATGGCTTAGCAGCTAACTGTGTTGGTTAGGACATATGTGGATGTTAGCTTACCATTTAAAAAGTTTCAAGTGGTCTTTAAGTCATTTCACTTTGTAGTTTCTATAAAGAAGCAGATTGTTGGTTGTTTTGAACAGTTTCGCAAGTGGGAAAAAAAATCCGAGATCAACTGTCATGATAAAGTTGGCATCAAAGGGGATGAGGGAAATTACTAGGCATGGGGTGTAGTGTAGTTGATTCAGGAAAGAGATAAAACAAAAAGGAAAAAGTATCAACACAGAGAAATCATTGTAAACTTGTGGACTGAACAGAGGGAGAATTCCCTCCAGCTCTGAAATGCCAGGAACATTATGTAAATTATGACATTAGCAATTATTATCGAGGGTATGAAGTAACAGGAACTCTCCTATTCTGATGGTGGGAGTATAATTTGGAAGACATCCCTTTGAAAAGAAATACGGTAATGGATATTAAAGTTTGAATTAGACATGCCCTGGGATTCAGAAACTCTACTTCTAGGAATTTAGCCAGGGGAAGCTCTCATATCTGTGAACAGAGAGATATGTGGAAACGTTGAATGTGGCATTGGTTGTAATAGTAACAAGACAGAAAATAACCTAAATGCTACCCAAAGAGAATAGGTAATGAATTATGGTTTATGCCTAAAAAGAAGTATCATACAGAAAGTAAGAAGAATGACTTAGATCTACCTGTCTTGATATGAATAAATTGCAAAAACAAAGTTTAAGATGTTGGCAAGGATGTGGAGAAGTAGAACACTTGGGCATTGCTGTTGGGAATATAAAATGGTAAACTGCTATGGGAAACACCAGGGCAGTTCCTCAAAGAAGTTAAACAGAATTACCATATGACACAGCAATGCCACTTCTGGGCATATACCCCAAAGAATTGGGGGCCAGCACACAGGTATCTGTATACTCACGTCCACAGCAGCATTCTTCACAACAATTAAAAAGTGGAAGCCACCCATGTGCCAACGGACAGATGAATAGATAAGTAAAAGGCAGAATATGCTTAGTCCCCAGTGTAGAGCTATTGAGAGCTGTGGGACCTTTAAAAGGTGGGGCCTAGGAAGAAACTGTGCGGCCCCAGCTTCTCTGTTTTTCTGCTTTGAGATGTGATCTGTCTTTCTGTACAAGTTCCTGCCATCTGCCATCTATAGGACCTGAGCTATATTCTTTGAACTTTCAGCATCCAAAATTGTGAGTCGAATAAACCTCTTTTCTTTATAAAGTTGGCCTCCCTCAGGTATTTCATTATAGCGATGAAACATGGACTAATACACTATGGTTTTTTTGATTATGTATATATCTTGTTAAGTTGGAAACATTTTTATAGATATTTATAAATGCTGTGCATTAATACAGTCTAAGTGTCTGGTGGGATTTTCATATTGGACCTTGTCTTATTTATTATTGAGAAGCAATCTATTTGAAAATGCTTCCATTGTCCAATTTTACTTACCATACTGGATTGGTGTAGACTCGTCTTGATGGTGGACTTCTCCATGTAGCTGAATCCAGGCTTACCGATAGAAATGAAGACTTTTCAACATCAAAGCCTGCTCTTTAATGATCTTCCTTAGGTCCTTCTGTAACTGACACAAGCATAAGCTATTGTAGTTGTATCATGCTGCAGTCTTCTCGTTCAAAATTCCAGGACGATGCAACGCGAGCAGCGATAACAGCAACTATTTTTTTAAAAGCAAAATTTGTGGAGTTTAATTAAAATCAGAACAAGGATGCATTAAACAAACAAATAAAAAATACTTTTCTGATTATCAATTTTGAGACTCCAAGTATCCCCAAAATATTGGAGATCCAGCTTATTCCTGAGAGACATCAACCATCACAAAAGATTTTTACTCTTTGAACTAGTCACATTTTGTAGTAGAAAATAGAACAAAGTTCTGCAGACATCCTTCCTCTCTTCTTTCTGAAAGGTCTTCACAAATAGGGTCTTCTCATAGTTCGAAAGAAAAAGAGCCTTCATTCCTAGTCAATAAGTCTGTTACTTTCACCTTGGGATCTAATCTCTTAATTAGAGGACTCAGGGTACCCACTTCAACTGGAAATTCCCAAGACACCAGTGGCTACTTTACTTATCTTCCTCTGAGAGGATGAAGGCATTAGTCTTTTGAGGGAGTCACTCCCCTGGGATTATTGTGCCAGTCAACAGTGGCAAGAGAGTGGGGTGGTGGGGACAGCAAATGGAAAGAAAAGGGGTATGGGAAAGAATGAGGCTTTCCTGAACAACCCACAGCAAGGCAGAATGATCCAGTTTTACAAATCACCAAACACACACACCCAAAACTTGAGGGGAAGGGAAAGAGCTCAGAAGGAAATGGGAGATACAAAGAATGGTAACATAGAACAGCAGACTCGCCTATGGACATTTCTTACCTTCCTAATACTGGAAGATGTTTAGTTAAAAAGTAACAGCAACTATTATTATTATTATTATTTGTAGGAGTCGTATGGCATTTGCTATAAGTAGTAGCGACATGGTGTTTAAGAACTCAACCTCCCCATTTATTTAATTGCATCAATCCTCAATTTCCTCCCCAGCAAAATAAGGTCAGCTTCATAGGACTGCAGCAACATCATGCTTGTATATGCCTAGTATGTACCAATCCCTCAGTACAGAACATTATTAAAAGCAATAACTTGCACCTTCTTGAAAATACTTACTTTTCTCATTTTTTTTTTGTCATCTCAAGGTTGTTTCTTCTACTTCGGATATGGAGAAGGAGCATATTCAGTTGCCAAACAACAACTGCTTCAGTGGATTAAAAATTCCGTCTAGTCTTAGAATTTAATCATTCTTCATGGCTCTAACTGCAGTGATAACCTCTTGAAAAGTTAAGTGAAAGTCCACCAAGTTATCATACTTGAGCTTATGGTATTTTTCCCTCTCAGTAGAGGAACTGTATTAAAAATTTATTCTGATGCATAGCAATGAATATGTGTGCTATCCGAAAGGAGAGGTTTCTAGGAGGGAACATAAAGAATGAAGAGGCAGAAATTCTGGATTACGTTTCTGTGCTACTTCCCATATTAATGTTTGACCTTGAAGGAGTAACTCTTCTCTGGGTTTCAGTTTTTCCCAAGAGTTAAATGAAGATGACAGTACCCATTAGCTGTTACACATTTCCACCTTATAAAGAAAGGAATCGCTAGCAGGATTAATGAGATGGTGTTTGTAAACAGCTTTGAGCTCTTTGGGAGGCAGATGTTCTATAAATACAAATTATTAATAAAGTATTTATACTGATGATCGCAGGGAATGTTAACGGTTTTGGGGTAAAGAAGTCATCAATTACATGGTACATCCCGTGGGAGGGAGAGTATGGCTATGGAATAGAGATGCTCAACAGGTTCCCGTAATTCTTGGAAAATGTACTGTGAAATTAAAACTGCAGCAGATGCAATGATAGTAAGGAATTGTGTTAGGATATTTCTGATTATAAGGACAGGAACGAGCCGGGCATGGTGGTACATGCTTGTAATCCCAGTACTTGGGAGGCTGAGACAGGAGGATCGAAGGTTTGCAGCCAGCAGGTACAGGTGGCAATTGGGGTCATGGTAGATGATAGCCAGGACCCATGGCAACATGGAGTTGAGAGGTGGGGCTTTGAGAGGTGATTAGGGCATGAGGGCTCTGTCCGGATGAATGGATCAATGTTGTTAGGGAGTGTGTTTGTTATCTGGAGGGCAGCTTTATTATAAAGTGAGTTTGGCCTTCTCTCTCTCTCTTTCTCTCTCTCTCTCTCTTTCTCTCTCTCTCTCACACATGAGACACCTTCTGCCATGTTACAATGCAGCAAGAAGGCCGGCCCTCACCATTGGCAGCCCCTGGATCTTGGACTTCCCAGACTCCAGAGCCATGCCAAATAAATTTCTATTCATTAAAAACAACCTAGACTGTTGCATGCTGTTATAGCAGCACAAAACTGACTAAGATGCCCTTCTCTGCGCAGGATTTTCTTTCCTTCTACCTGAAAACCATCTGGGTAGCTGTATGGAAGCTTGCTTCACTTAGAATCTTCGGGAACCTTCCCAGACTCTCTGAGTTCACTCCAGGAGTTGCAAAACCCTGGGGTGGTGGCATCTCCCATCAATTTCTTCTTAGGCACAGGGCAGTGCTGTCTCTACCCAAGCTCTAGCTCATACTGCTTTGGCAAATCTGCTTTCTTTGATAATTTTTTCCCCCACCACTGCTGCAGGGTAACGGTTCATAATTCCATGGGCAAACGTCATGAGTAGGTATCATGCGAGATTAAGGAAAATAGATCCTGCCAACTCTATGAAAAGAAAGCAAGTAGTATCTTGAAGTTTTTAGTAATTTAATCTCATTTGATCCCCTCAAGTGATATTAACCAACACATCAAAACTCGTGTCATTCTCCCATGGATCCACCATTCACTTGCTTAGCAATGAATCGTCTGAGTCCCGGTTGACTTCATGTAACTGAAGCCTGGTTACTGAGCCTGGTTGTCCCCAGGAGCCTGCTCCGTACGCTCTCCCAGCCTATCCACACCAGGACAGCAAAATGGATGCAGAGTTCATTTCTGTGCCAGAGGCCAAAGAGAGTTCCCAGTGGAAAGAATCTGCCTGGTCAAGAAAATGGGAAAACCTGGCTTCCCTACCACATCCCCGTGGCTTTGTGACATCCGCTAACCACACCAGACCTGGCTTCCACATTTCCAAAATTAGTTAATGAATTAGATTAAAAGTTTCTCTCTACTGAGCAATCCTACAGACATAACATTAAAAAATGTATACTTTTCAAGTATTGTAAAAGGCCTAACCATAGAGCCTTCTCATAAACAGGAAAGCTCATGATTTGATTATGATATTATGTAATTATATGCTGCATGGAAATATCTACTTTTATGGATCAGGGAAAGGATATAAATTAGCCAAAGCATGAATTACCCTGAAATAGTAGGCTAATCTCAGATTATTTACTGTTCCAATTTTTTTTTCTGCTTAAATTAATATGAAGTGAATTATAATCTATGCGGAAATAGTAATTAGAAATATTTTTCTGATAATCTAAACTATTGATAAACTGCCTGTTCATTATGATGGATTATTGATATTTATTTGAAGCTTCTTATGTATTAGATATTATGTCAAATGATTTTTGTTATTGTTGTTGTTGTTACGGGGAATGGAGCCCAACCTTTTTAATTTTGCAACAGGGTCTCACTAAGTTGCTGAGGGTCTTGCTAAATTGCTGAGGCTGTCCTCAAACCTGTGATCCTCCTGTCTCAGCCTCCCAAGTACTGGGACTACAGGCATGCACCATCATACCTGGCTTCAAGTGATTTCTATTCACTATCTTACTTAATTTCTTAATAGTCCTTTGAAGGGACAACCATTATTTTTCCCATTTTACAGAGGAAGAAACTGAGGCTTAGAATGGTTAAGAAATTTGTCCAAGGTCATATGGCTATTTCCTATAATTATAATTCAGATTCGTCTAATTCTACAACTTGACCTTTTTTTTTTTTTTCCTGTGGTACCAGGGATTGAACCCAGGGGCATTCTACCTCTGAGCTACATCCCCAGCCCTATTTTATTTTTATTATTCTTTATTTTGAGGATTGCAGGTTCGCGGCTAGCCTCAGCTACTTCATGAGGCCCTCCACAACTTAGTGAGACCTATTACAATCTGACCTTCTAACCCTGCCCTGCATTTTCCCTGTTCCCTCATGCGCTTGATGCTGTATTATACACTATAATAAACCTGTGTATTCAGTCTGAGCAGTGGATATGAACATTAAGCTAAACCAAGGCTTATTTCTGAATACTCAAGCTGCATCCCCTTTATTTTGTGTTTTCACAATAATTTATCTTTTTGAAAATTTTATTCATTATCTAATAGAGAAAATACAATCATACAAAATATAAAAATAGAATAGTTCAAAAAAATATAGCCAGCAATCTCACTACCTAGATATCACTGTTAATATTTTAATTTCTTACTCCTCCTGTCCTCATTACTATCTATTTAGTCTCTATTTTAAACTTCTTTTCTTGAAGCAGTACCAAACCACATATACTATTTTTGGCCTACTTCTTTCCCTTCCACTTAGCAATGTATGAGCAGTTCCGTGCTGCTCTAAATGACACGTTTCTCAAAAATGTTTTGAAAGCCAAATGTTAACTCCGATGGTAGACTCACATCGGAGTGGGGTTGGGAGCTTGAGGGTCCATCCCAGAACAAAAAACAAGTGTCACAAAATCCATAATTACGGTTTCTGCAGGCGTCACTTTTCGTAGGCATAAGCAATGTAGCAGTTTGCGAGAAGCTTCCCTGACCCTCGGTAAGGACTAGAGGTGGTGGCTGGTTTGTTAGCAGAATTGGGGCAACAGCTATGGTTCAATGACTCCAGGAACTCAAAGAGCCAGTGCAGGGCATCCCCTTCCTTGTTGCTCAGTTTTCTACTCCATACCTTCGTCAGGTCTGGGAAAGGTAGGGTCGACCGCAACCTCTAATTATCAAATTATCATCAAGATGCCTTATGGTGATCTGACTGATCTGACTGTGGCATTGCATTTAACCACACTCCTTCCTTCCTTCCTTCCTTCCTTCCTTCCTTCCTTCCTTCCTTCTGTTCTTCCTTCCTTCCTTTCTTTCTTTTTTTTGTGTGTGCATGGTACTGAGAATTGAACTCAGAGGCATTCCACCTCTAAGCTATACCCCAGCCCTATTTTATTTTTTATTTTTACTTTGTTAAAGGGTCTCGCTAAATTGCTGAGCTAGTCTTGAACCTTTGATCTTTCTGTTTCAGCCTCCCAAGTACTAGGATCGTATGCATCACCACGCCAGTTGACCACAGTCATTCTTAAGGAGCTGTTGATTTCTTCTTCTGCCTGGCAATCACCGAGGTGAGGAGTCACCTGAGCTCTCAATTACTAATTCATCAAGTGACTACTTAAATGAATACATCCTCTTGTTTAAGTGTCCTAGGGCTGCCATAACAAGTTACCACAAACCCCATGGCTTACAGCAGACGTTTATTCTCTCACAGATCTAGAGGCAAAGTTCTGGAATCAAGACGTCAGCGTGACCACATTCCTTCAAAAGCTCCAGGAGAGGACCCAAAGTCTTTATCTTTTCCAGCGTCGGTGACCGTTGTGACGTTCCTCGCAGTACAGCACTCTCAATCCTGTCTTTGTCTCCATGTCTCCATCTCCGATGCTTGTCTTTTCTTTCTCTGTCTGTTATAAGAACAAATACCTGGATTTAGGGTCCTCTCAAATAATCCAGAATGATCTCCTCTAGAGATCCTTAATTACATCTTTACTTGCCTGCATCCAGCCTCCAGTACTGTTTTAGTCAGCTTTCCATCCCTGTGACAAAATACCTGGCATAAACAATTTGAAAGGGGAAAAGATTTACTTCAACTTATGGTTTTAGAGGTTTCTGTCGATGGTCTCTTGGTCCATTGCTTTGGGCCTTTGACGTGGCAGAACAGAGCTGCTCACCTCATAACATTCTCTTTGGGAAGCAGAGAGAGAGAGAGAGAGAGAGAGAGAGAGAGAGAGAGAGAGAGAAGAGAGAGAGAGAGAGAGAAAGAGGCTCCCAAGGGTACACGCCCAGTGCCCTACTTCTTCCAACTAAGCTCCATCTACTAAAGTTTCTGCCACCTCCCAAGAGTGCCACCAGCTGGGGACCAAACCTTTGACACTTGAGTCTTTGGGGACATTCCAAATCCAAACCATCATCTTCCCCACCCATCTAGCTTTCCTCCAGTTCAGTCACGGTACATGGTCAACTAGATTGAATTGTTTTCATCTCAGCTGTCCACACTAGTTGGAAAGTTCCACGAGGGCAGAGAGTCTCACTTATTTTCCTATCTTTGCTCTCTCCCCAGTGTCTGTTACATATGCGTACTTAGTAAATAAACGAAGTGGGAAGCACATGCACATTCTGTGTATTTGAGTCCAGTTTGATGGAAGAAAGTACATAAAAAATCTCAGTTCAAGATTTATCTTCTAATGTCAATAGTGAAATGTCTTAGCTAATGATCACCCACACTGGTTTTAGGCAAACATGAGCAGGACCCTAGGAAAAGCCAATTCCTTTGTCAATACTTTTCTTGCTTCTGCCGCATAGATACGCTCCTTGTTTCCTTGGCTGTCAATCTAGTGAGATTTGAAGCAGACTATGCTAAATCATCTCCACAGAAGACCACGTAAGCTGCAGGTTTTTTTTTTTCTTTCTGCAGTACTGGGGATGGAACCCCAGTACTGGAGTACGTGAGATCCTGTTTCAAAATAAAGAATAAAAAATAGGGCTGGGGGTGTAGCTCGGAGGTAGAATGCCCCTGGGTTCCATCCCCAGTACCGCAAAAAAATAAGAAAGAAAAGAAGAGCTTTATATAATGGACATTTTGAAAGAAGTCAGAAAATGAAGCTTAATGGGCAATGAGAGTCTTATTAATTGAGCCTCAATATCATAACCAGGAAATTTGGAGGATAGGTTCTGAAGGTAACTTTTCCTTAAATTTTAACTGAAATTGTCCGGCTCTCACCTGGAGAAATTGATTGTTGCTCTGTTCAGGTTTTCTAAGTGTTGCAAGAATTTAAAATGGTCTAAGTGTCTCTTGAGCTGTCATGGCCTCCCTGATAGGTAGATGCCATCTGCCTTCAATAAAATGTTGGTGCACAGGTCCTTAGAGCGAAGGCTTTTATTTTCCCAGTCAGCCTCCCACTCCCCAGACCTCAGCTGGAGGATCCAATCTGATCCCCGACTATAAGCATGCATATCTGTGCATCTACACAACTTAGTCCTTTTGGCTTCAGGAGTTTTGCTGTCAGCCGAAGCTCACCTCTGGACGTAGATAAGGTACCCCTAACTTCAAGTAAAACTATCATTGAGCAGATGGGAGGAGGTAGCCATGACATCATTTCAACATGCCAGGGATCATGCTAAGTATTTTATATGCATTTTCTCATTTAATTCTCACAATATTATTCCTATGTGGCAGGCATTACTATTACCACCTCACAGATGAATCAACTGAGATGTATGTATAGTGGAGAAAGAATAAAGAACTTGTCTAAAGGCACTTACCTGTGGGTGTCAGCAGTGGGATTATTCTATTATAGTGTCAAAATTAGTAGAGGCTTTGGCTTCAGACAAATTAGGTTAGACACCTACCTCTGACCTATGTTGGATATGAATTTGGCATATAGCATGCTCAGGAAATATACAATTTCTCTCCCTAACTCCCCACCCCCCAAAAAATCAAGCTAAATCTGCTTCTAGCCCACATTTTGATGATATAGCAAGTAATAATAATAGTAGTAGTCAGAATAATAATAATTCATTGCTGTCAATCACTGGGATTTCCTATCCTTTGCCTCTGAGTCATACACATAAAAAGCCTATTTTATTTGAGCAAATATGAGGTAATATCAGATTTTTGAAAGGTAACAGTGCACACTTATACTGGAGTGTATCATCACCAAGAACACCACGTGACTTACAAAGAAACGAACTCACTTCTAGCTCCTCAGAAGTGGCTGCAGCTTTTAAGGGAGTGATTTGAGTTCACGGTCATGAATCTGAGTGAAGAAAGCCCTGCTTTCCCCACTGTAGTTCCTTGAGAGTAGTTGCAGCTCCCGAGTGAGGGATGGGGAGGGTCTGGCATTTCCATGACTATTTGTTTTTGAGCAGTTCAGATGCTTTATATTTTCTCATTTGCTGAAGAAAATGCCATGATTTGTCATCGTGACTTAGTCCCTCGTGGACAGTTACGTTTTCCTGTTTCTATCAGTGTTTGGCTTCTTCTTAGCTCTCATGAGCGCCTCTTGCTTTTGTGTTGCTGTTAAGTTGCTCTGTTTCTGAAGCGTTTAAAGATAGATGAATGTTCTCCTGCCTTTTCTGTCTGAAGAGTTGATCTTATTCATTCACCCTCACAACCAGTATAGCATCAAATATTCATGTGAAACAAATCATGTGGTATTGCTCTACAAGACTCCCAACTACCCCAGGGGGTTGGTCGCTGGCTCTGTCTGCCGCGTGTCCTCATGGTTCTGTGGTCTCCAGGGTTCAGAACGCTAGACACCCCGGAGCCACAGCCCAAGAGTCATCCTCCAGCCCACGCATTCACTTATGGCTCTGCCTGGATTTGACCTCTGCAGTGAATGGTTGACCTAGATTAGCCATGGACTACAAACACTGCTCTTTAAAGCTTGCTTGTGCTGCAATGTAGTTAAGACGCCCTGTGGAATTAGCCAAGGCATCAGGTGAAATGCACATGCTGTGTTAGTCTCTTTGTGAGACTAGTTACTAGTCAAAGTCCTGTGGGTTTGGACTGTTTTGTGTTTTGTCTTGTTTTGATGGCAAGCCGGAGAATTTGGTCAATGAAGAAGTCGTGCTTGCTGTTTGTTACCAAGCTTCAGGGGAAGTAGTGCCGTAATAATGATATGCACGTGAGTGATATGCGTGTGGGTGTGGGTCCCTCGTGGTGGTGAATAATAAAATAAAGGAGCTGACCCACTGGTTCTCTTTTCCTTTATTTATGTACCTTTGCTTTAAGAACAACATGTGAAGGGATGTCTTGTGGATGGGAGGAGCCTATTTATCTTAAATTACCTTGGTTTAGATCCAGAAAAGAGGACAAAAATAAGATTATATATTCAATCTCTTGTGTTAATTAATGTAAACAAATCAAGGACTTGTTTCAAAGATGAATATAGTCTTTTTAAATGGTGAAAACCTTAAAAATAAACTACCCTTAAATGGGCATGATGGTGCACACCTGTAGTCCTAGTACTTGGGAGGCTGAGGTAGGAGGATAATAGGTTTAAGGCCAGCCTTAGCAACTTAGCAAGACTCTGTTTCTAAATAAAAAATAAAAAGGGTTGGGGTATAGCTCAGTGGTAGAGCACCACTGGGTTCAATCCTACTACTAAATAAATAAGTAAATAAATAAATATATAAATTATTCTTAATTTCTAGATATAAAATAGGTAATAGAATGTATTAGGGATATATAATTTCTAATGTGTCAGCAATCTATTTCTAATGAAGAACATTTAGATTTGGATTTTAGTTTAAAGGCATAATCAAAGAATGAAAAGAGAGATGATTTTTTATTTTTTGTGGTATGGAGATTGAACTACCTCTGAGCTACACCCCCAGCCATTTTTTTTTCTTTTTTGGTTTTGTTTTGAAACAGGGTGTTGCTAGGTTGCTGAGGCTGATCTTGAACCTGCGATCCTCCTGTCTCAGTCTCCCAAGCACTGGGATTACAGATGTGCACCACCATGCCCAGTAAGAGGGGATGATATGACCCTTTCCTGACATGGTCTTCTGCAGAGAGTACGAACTGAGCTGAACAAATAAATCCAATATATTTAGCAGTGAAACTATGAAAACATGAAAAAAAGATTTAAGATGTACACCAAAAAATGATTGTCACTTATTATTTTTATGTCTATTCCAAAAAGCAACCTTTGCATTTTAGACAAGATCACTGCCTCCAAATTTGACTGGTATCAGAGCCTCAGCACATACTTGCTTACACCTCACCAGAATTCTTATAGAATATTGAATAAATAGGTCACCACATGTATCGTCCAGCCTTAAAACTTTCCCTGGCAGCAGACTGATGCATTTCGAAAAATCTGAATCAGTTTTTGTAGAAGTTGCATGTTTCCAAATCACCTCCTCTCCTCAAATAGAAGTACTATAGATATTGTAAAATTGTCAGCAAAAATTCCCTGAAGCTAAACAATTTAAGTTAAAACTCCATGCCCTTCAATTTGTTCAGATTTCTTGTCTCCTATAGTTAAACTGAAGAGGGAAAAGTGTTCGGTGAAATGTCTACTCGGTGATTCTATCAATTTAGGAGCAGGATCAAACAAGCCAATGAATCATGCAATAAGCCTCATACACTGGAAAATGGGTCATCTTTCTGCGAGCAGTAAGACATCTGGAGCCAAACCAGGTTTAGGTGGTTGAAAATGTCATTTAAGTAGATTCTTTTAACTTGTTCCTGGAAAAAAAATGTCACTGACAACTATTTGTCTTCTCAAAGACACTACTTTCAAATACCTTATCCTGCAAGCTGAAGAATATATTTAATTCCAGAGAAAAGCCTTTCAGCACCCTGAGAAATCCTTTTTGTTCAAAACTAATCAATTTTTGCTTTGTGCACAAAAGTAAAATACTTTGTCAAACTCTCTGCAGAAATCCTTTTAGCTATCTTAAAAAATACATTTGGTGCAGCCCTGGCTGATTTCTGTTATATGGGCAAAAATTTACTTTGTCAAATTATATTCTTCAGAAAGCCTTTCAACTGACTTAAAAATCCATTTTGTGCAAAACAATGACCATGCATCAGCTCAGAGTGATTGCACAGTAGTTACTTAGCCTGGCAAATGGCAGCAAAATGTCAGCCGCAATGAAAGACACACAGCCCAGGGCTTATCAGGGAAAGTGCAGATGATTCATGTAACATCATAAATAAATAACGCCGACTTTGTGCAGAGGTAGGTTTAACAGCAGAGGTTCCTTTACCAACCATGGTATGTTTCAAAGCAGAAGTAGCGGGGGCCTTACCTGGTGACAGCGACATGTGCTAAGATAAGACATGATGTCTTTAACACTCATATTTCAAGGTCACTAAATGCTATATTTGCGGATGAATGAGAAAAAATAATGTCATCTGCCGATGATAGGGTGGAACTTAAAGTATCATCACAGTAATGATAGTCAAGAGAGGAATGAAATTTCTCAATCCAATGTTCCGAGCAGCCATACCCTCTCCAGCGCTCTTATCCTCTTGTTGACTAGTGCTGGTAGGTGTTACGTGGAGGAAGAAAGGGATTGGAAATGCAGAAAGGCAGGGTAAAAGGAGAGATGAAAGCCCTGGTTTGGGCTCATAAAATACTGGTTCCCAACAATATGATGGTGCCATCGACCAGCTGTCAGGGCCAGTTTCATGGGGCACCATACTCAGAGTGTCCCAAGCGTGGCTTCATGATCTTCTGTCATCACACTGAAATCCATAGTATTTTGAACAAGGGTCCCTGCATTCTTCATTTTGCATAAGGGCCATGAATGTCATATAGCTGGTCTCTTCAAGGGTCACTCGGTCTGCTTTGTTGTGTCCTGGGCACTTTTGTCTTCATGGAACTCTTTCTCCATTAAAATGTATTAAAATTACGTTTTACAACTGCATCAAAATAAAGACAAATATATTAAAAATTTCTTTAACCTAAAAGTTATTTTTTTCTGCTTTTAAAAGAAACTATAGTATTTTCATGGGCCGTAAAACTTTGTGGGCCCTCACACTGGGCTTCCTGTGTCTAAGGAGAAGCCGGCCCTGGGAGGCAGGGGGTGGACTGGATGTCAGCGCTCCATTGCCATCAGGTTGAGGTGTGCAGGCTGGAGCCAAATGCTCCTGAATGTCGTCTTCTCACCAAAAGACAGGGACACACCCCCTGACACCTGTGTTGCATGATGTAGAGCACACGTGGTCTTCTGCACTAACAACTCAATAAAGAACACATCATTATAGAGACGCTGCCAGAGGCCGCAGCTTTTTCTATAAGAAGCCACTGTCATCTTAGTGTTAGCTGGGCAACATACGTCCTAAACAAAATGAATGCATGCTCAGAAGTCACCGCACTCTACTACCTCTGTACTCACGAGTCCTGTTTATTTGGATATGACTTTAAACCCCACCCAAGCCGGTGTGGTGGTACATGCTTGTAATCTCAGTAGAGACAGGAGGATAGAAAAATTCAAGGCCAGCCTCAACAACTTAGAGAGACTCTTGTTCCAAAATAAAAAGTAAAATAGGGTTAGGGTAGAATGCCCCTGGGTTCAATCCCCAGTTCAAAACAAAACAAAACAAAACAAAACAAAACATAACACAACAAAACAAATAAACATCCAAGTCAGCCTGTGACTTCCTTTCACTCCGCTAGAAACCCAAATCCCTTGTAGAGACCCATGGGGTCTTGCTCCTTTGGGATCAAACTTCATGTTTCGTGTGTTTCCCTTTCCTTCTTCTCTAAGGCCCTCGAAGCTTTCTGCCTGGACAGGTCTGATATCTGCCCCACATAGCGTGGAATTATAATTGAAAAGTTGTACTGAAATTTAAGAATTCTTCTATTTTGGTTCCCTCAGCCATGGCTGTATACCAGTATTACTGAAGAGGAGAAAAAAAATCAGATATCCAGTCTTACCTAACCTTACTAAATTCTGATCTCCAGAGAAGGTATGTGGGCCTTTGTGCATTTACAATATTACCCAGGTGTGCTACTTGGGTCAATAATCTGTCTACTCTTTCACCTGGTCAACTGATGCAGAAATCACTTTTACAGCCTCCCTGAGTTCAGTTTGATCTGCATTTGGGAGAAAGACATAAGCAATGAAGAGAAGTTAAAAAAATCACTTTTGAGAAAAATAATAATATTTTGCCTCTTCAATACTATATCACACATGGGACTATGGGTAGGTTTTTACTAAACTTAGAAGTTACATTTGGGATGGTCAATTACAGCACTGGCTATGTGCATATGCACAATTTATTTCAGGAGCCTCTGGGAGCACCTTAATTAGATAGGCACATTTTCAGAGTGGCTGAACTGAGGTTTACAATGAGAGACCTGCATGACTGCCTTAGGGAGGACATGGAATATATATTAAGATACTGTGGACAGAGAAGACTGAAAATGAGTTTAAATATGAGCCTTAAATTAAAAGCCAGGTGGGAGAGACTCTGAATTGCAGTAATTGATTTGCAATTGACCTGCCTCTCACAAGAGCAATGTTAGGTAGTTTTGCTTCAGGTATAATGATAGATGCTCAATAAATGTTTATAGTAGATGCTTGATAAATGCTTATTGCTTGGATGAATCATATTAGATGGACTTCTTGATTTAAGTCATCTACAATGACATCTTTGTTAAATAATCACTGGGCTTTTGTTTTTTGTTTTTTGGTACTGGGGATTGAACCCAGAGGCATTCTACCTCCGAGCTACACTCTCAGCCCTTTTTATTTTTGTTCTGAAACAGGATCTTGCTAGGTTACTGAGAGTCTTGCAATGTTGCTGAGGCTGAGGCCGCCCTCGAACATATGATCCTATCTCAGCCTCCCAAGTACTAGAATCACAGGCATGCGCCACCCCGCCTGGCCTAAGCACTTGTTTTGATTTGCTTCCAAAGAGAGATTTTACAACTTTGTTAATAAATTTCATATTCATTAGTTTTAAAATATTAATGAAAACCTAACTCCCTCTGGCCCCCCTTTTTTTGTTTCTTCTGGACACTCCATGTTGGAACACATGAATTTGAGACATTTCAAAGAAACTCTTACATTACCTAGAACTTAGTGCTCAGTCTGGGATCATTTTCACTATGTTCTTCAGCATTCTCTTAGATTCAATCATCAAAAGAGTTTTATGGTATGAAACATTTTATTTTATTTTATTTATTTATTTTTTTGCAGTACCGGGGATTGAACGCAGGGGCGTTCTACCTCCGCGCTATGCCCCCGGCCCTATTTTTTATACTTTATTTTGAAACCGGGTCTCATGAAGTTGCGGAAGGCCTCGCTAAGGAGAGAAAGAGAGAGAGAAAGAGAGAGAGACAGGGAGAGAGAGAGCGAGAGAGCTGAGGCTGGCCGCGAACCCGGGTCCTCCGGTCTCCGCCTCCCAAAGTACTGGGATTACAAGCGTGCGCCACCACGCCTGGCCTGTACGAAACATTTTAAACACCAAATAAAATGCCAGAGTTATTATGAACCCTTGCTACCCTGAAAACAGTCTCAGTTTTGAATTGGGACTACCGGCTACTTTGAAAAAATTCGTTACACTGGAGCCTGAAACTGGGGAGCTTTGGACTTCAGTCTCTTGTCTGGCTCAAAGAGATGAGAGTAGGAATTTAAAACTAATTTATCAAGTTAATATTCTTAGAGGAGCTCACTTTATAACCCTCTGTCTGCCAGGTCCGGGTCTGCATTCTTCACCCGGTTGTCCAGGAGACCCTTGTAAGTGCAAACATCATTTGTGGGGTGGCTATTCTGAACAATTACAATCTCTCAGGAAACTCCAGTGACCTCGGGGTGGCCCTGAACTTGCCTTTCCCCACATCTCTGCCCTTCCCCATTGTCTCTCAGTAGGGATGTCCCATTGTATTTTTCAATTGTCACTTCGATACTGGCTTTGATTTTGCAGATCCCTCAAAATTACAAAACTGGAGGCAGTCACCCAAACACCCTAGATCCTCACAATTATCTGCTTCATGCATACAATGTGTTTTAAAAATCCACTTTGTGGTGCTTATTCATCCCCAGTTTGTTTTCAGGTTTAAAGAATTTCCTGCCTAGCTCCAGATCTCTTTCCGTAGTACATCATGTAAAGTCAGGTAGTTGAGAGACAAGTGAGAATCACGTATTTATAACACAAGACTTTATATTGCATATAATTTATATCCTTACTCTTCTTATCGTTCCAGAGGATGGACTAGCGAATTCTTCTTATCAGTCTATATGTTATAATGCTTCCCCTTTTACAGTTAACAGAAAAAGAATGCATTTTGGTTATCAAGAATTTCTAAACATGTGTTTTCCTGAAGGTGGTTTGGAATATGGTATTAAGTATTTCAATTTTACTGGGCTTGGCGAGAAATAAATCACACTTTTAGTCATGGTCTGTGTCTCTGCAATAGTTTTATATATTTAAGTGCGAGTGAATTTGATTTATTTTTCCTGTGTCCACTCAAATTATTCCATCCTATTAGTATTTGTGTCAGCTCGGTTGGAGAGTGTTTTATACCTGGGCTCCACACTCTTTTCAGACTCCAATTTTATTGTGGGTCTGTTAAAAGGTCACTTTAACCTCTCTGCAAAATGAAGAGCAGAAAGACGCGGAGCTTTTCTGTCACTTTCCCGATACACGTCAGTAAACATTCAGCTGGGCTCGTGCTGTAATACGTTTGTGAAAGAAAAGCTGTCTACATACGAAGGGTGACATGATGAATAATCAAAATAATTCTGAGCTTCAAATCTAATCCTATAGGAAGTGTGATGATGGAGAGTCCTGGGCAAAAATCACATGATAATTTCTATGTGAAAGACGATTTATGCTGAGTTTGCTCCTTCTCCAGGATCCTACACTGAGTAATGTCCTCTAGTACTGGAGGCCCTCGGGTTATAGCCAAACATTGATTATTTGTCAGATAATGCTATCAGACTTACAAAGACATCCACAGTTCTCCTGCAAGCAAATAAATTACTCCAGCATCCTTTAAGGGGGGGAAAAAGAAAGCAAATAAGATGCACAGCAATAAGTAGTCCAAGAGTTTAACATCGGTTGAATGCGAACTATGTTTTAATAAAACCCAAGTCCATTGCTGGGATTATTAAAATGCATTTTCTCTGCATGCATTTGCATTTCAGAGCAGGGACAGTAGCAGCTTGGAATTTTTTGAGTAGATTCTGTCTGTCAAGTGCTTTATGTTAGCTCATTCAGTTCGCTCAGTAACCTTGCAAAGTAGATAATGCAGAAGGAAAAAATGGGATCCAGAAAAGTTAAATGACCTGTTCAAGGTCTTCTATAAATAAAAAGTTTCTTGTCTACATGATTGATAGTTGGTTTTTAAATATTGTGCTTATGTACTTATAAGAAAAATGCTGCCAGTTTGTGATCTTCTCAGAATTTTTTTTAATGGTACTGGGGATTGAGCCTAGGGGCATATTACCTCTGAACTACACCCCTAGATCTTTCCAGTTTTTCTATTTTGAAATAGGGTCTCTCCAAATGCTGAGGATCTTGTTAAGTTGCCAAGGCTAGCCTTGAACCAGGGATATTCCTGTCTCAGCCTCCCAAATACTAGAATTACAGGTGTGTACCACCACACCTCACAAATACTAGACTTATAGGCATGTACCCCCATACCTGGCCCTTTTAGAATATTTGATCAACTAGAATGAAGCCCTAAGTGAATTGTTACTATTTTTTGGTCTCTGAGAAGATGTGGCAGTGCATAGGATTTTAGGAACTTGGTCTCTGGTACCATAGATGATTTTCACAGACCCAGGTATTTGGCCCTACATCTCTGGGATGTTTTTCTCTGCTCACTCTTGATAGGAAAGTGCTTGGGGTGGTCTTTTGCTGTTTTCAATTTCCCCCTTTATTTCATGGGACTTATTGTCACATGACATGTCTCAGTCTTGAAGATTTTCTCTGTAATTGGTCACAGCCTGGACAAGGTTATTCTCTGCATTCACGTGGGACCAAGAACGCTTGTAATGCTCTGTAAAAAGTAATAATAAAAAGAGAAAGGCCTTGCCAACATAAATAGTAAATTAATAGCAAGCAGCGGTGTCTGTTTGTGGTAGAATCTGTTCTCTCTTCAGAAGGTATAGAATTTTCAATCAACACAAAGCAAGACCAAGTGAGCATCCCAGCTTGGCCCTGATACTAATGGCAGAGCAGAATAGGGACAGTTATCCCCCTCCAAGCATTAACAGGCTGCCTTTTCAGCTGTGCACTTCATGTACCCCTGCTTTAACAAGATTTACACAGTCCTAACTCACTTATTAAATGCTTCAAAAGCGTTTTAAGGCAAAGATCTTCAAAAGCAAACCGCATGTCTCAGCCATCAGTCTGAAGCCTGCTGCATAGAGTTCACTGATTTAAATATGTGTGCTGGAGTTAAAAAGAAACCATTCGGTCTCTTTCTAGATCTGATTTTTGCTCGGTTGCTTGAATTCCTTTTATGGAATCTTCCTCCGCCAAATTTTATTAAAACAAGGATTTAAAGAAGTGTTATTGAGCTAAATTTGGGAAATAAAGGATGTTCGGTGCAGGGTAATGAGAGTTAGGAAACAGGCGAGAGAGAGGGGGGGGACATAAGCCAGGTGAGCGTGTTCATAGAAGAGTCTGGAAAGGCATGATTGGAAAAGAAAGCTGTGCAGACTTAAGGGTTATATATGCTCCCTGTGCAGCAAAGGGTTAAATTTCGCCAGTAACCCTATAAAATGTGTTCAAATGTGGCAGAAATTAATTCCCACGAACAGCTATCTGTAAATAAGAAACTCTGAAATGAAAAGGTAATGAAGCAAGCAAAAAACATTTCTCTAAAGAAAAAGCACTCACTAAGCTCATTTGAACACTTAGTTATCACAATCAGCACTTTCAAGAAAACCCTATACTGAGTTCTAGTTGATTTTTCCAGCAGAGAATATGTACGAGCTAAAAGATTTTTCAAATATTGATTTGAAGAAAGAGGGCAAAAAAAAAAAAGAATGGGCCAAAGAAAAGAGATTGTCTTTTTCTTGGCAAATCATACGTCCACACTTCCGACTAGCCTTACTGTTATAAGAAACGCTTTCTAGAGATGAAATATCACTCAGGCAGTGGAGGGGAAGGCCCAGGACATGGGCAGTTTGCATACATTTGGCTCTATTAATATCATTAGGCAGGAGAACCAGGGACACTGCAGCTAAAAGCCACGGATGAACTCACCAGCGCTTTATCTCCTGTTGCCAAGGACTACATGATGAACTCTGCAGTGACCCAAATTTATTACAGAATAGCACGCAAGCCTGCTGTATCAAACACTCTGCTGCAATTACAGCACATTAGGCAGAGGGAGAAATCTCCAGGGGAAATGTCTAGTCTTTTAATCAAGTAGCAGAAAAACTCAGGGTGCATAAAATTCACCCTGTGAGACTATACATACACACACACACACAGACTCTCTCTCTCTGTCTCTACATGTGCATCTAGATCTGATAATAGTCTTAATTTTGCCCAGAAAAGTCTTTTATTCTATACAGGAGTCATGAGTGTACAGTGCCCTCACTTAATCTCTTCTCTACTAGAGTCCAGTTCTTCCTCGTATTATATTCTCAGTATCCAAGAACTTAGAAGCTTAGGGAAATTACAAAAAATGAGTTAACCACTTGGAAGAATAATGTATTATATGGTGCTATTTTGGTCTGTTTTTATTTTCTGAAGAAGTACTGTATTTTCCTTATTGATGTGTTCCTTTTTTCTTCTTTTTAGAATAACAGTTTAAAACAATCTATTTTCAGGAAGACCAAATGATATCACTCCAAAAGATGCATTTCAGTATTCAGTGGAAGCAGGAAAGGGCACACTCCAAGCATGCTAGATCTGAAAAGTCATTGATTGGTTATAATGGACGGGAGCAAAGCTTGTATAAACAGAGTTAGAAGACACTATTCACACGTTTTATATGAGAAACAAGCAATTGTTTTATACAGTTCTCTGCAATATCTTCCAAGAGAGATTACTGATGTATCTATATATATATATATTTATTTATTTATTTTGTATATGTATGTGTGTGGTACTGTGGATTGAACCCAGGGGCATTCTGTCTCCAAGCTACACCCCTCAGCCGTATTTTAGTTTTTATTTTGAAACAGGGTCTCACTAAGTTGCTGAGGGCCTCACTAAATTGCTGAGGCTGGTTTCAAACCTGCAATCCTCTTGTCTCAGCCTTCCACGTACTGGGATTACAGGAGTGTGCCACCATGCCCGGCAAGAATTATAAATTCAAAACATAAATATATCTGGTCAACAGAGCTAAACAAAGTTTGTCACGAAACCATAAAATACTGGAGCAAGAAAAGAAAATACAGAGGGCAATAAGTGAAGACCACAAGAAAGATACAGGTTAGGTCTAACCCTTAAAGCCATTGTGAAATAGTGTGCTTTTGTTGTCATAGTGTGGTTTAAATAATCTGTAGCTTACAAAGTCATTTGAAATGGCCAAACCATTTTGTGTGGGTAATCACAGCTTAAAAGAGAACATTTTAGTTATTTTCAAGTTACAGCTGTGGTAATTATTCTGATCATAATAACATTTTAGAACTCCTCGTTGATATATATTTTTTTATGGTAAAGGCACTCACTATCTCAAAAAGCTAGCTAAAATATGCTTTATGTGAAAGTGCCATCTTTGTATCTTGAGAATAATGCAAAACAAATAAGAAACATCTGGGATACCCATAATAATTATATTCTCTGCAACTCTTGTAGTGAACATCTATGTCTTTTTGGTAAATACTCATTTTCAAACCTCAAGTGCAATAGCACGTTAAGTCACAAAATATTGCGGTTACGTTGTCCTTCCAATGCTTTTATATCTCTCCCACATTCATGTAAAGCGCATGGTGTAGGCACTTATAAGCAGGAGCATATACAGTAAAGGTTTCATTTCCTAGTGCAATAACCTGGTATATCCTCCAAAACGCACTTGAGGAGTTAGGACCTAATACTTTCTTGAAACGTCAGTAATCTGATTTTAAGCCCTTAAGCAAATGCACCTCCATCAATATGTCTCTACTCTAACATATGGATTTCTGCTTCTTGGATCTGCAATCAGAGGGAATTTATGTCTTCCAATTTGGTCAATTTTTACTACTTATTGTGCATGTCTGATTTTGTGAGGTACTAAACAATGTATTGACAAATTAGATCAGTAGAACACCATTTTAGTAGTAGAAAGATTGGTCCTTTCTATAATTTATAAGCTCACCCTTTCCCACTTTACCCTTTCTGGAGTATTAAATAAAGGCAGCGTGAGGTACATGGGAGAGCAGCGAAAGAAAATGAGATGTCAGAGAGGTGGACAAGTCAGGGTTGAGGAGAAAACCTAAAACGCACAATAGATTTTTCAAAGTAAGATCTATGACAGAATAAGGGAAGGTCTGTAGAGAGCATGAAATTAAATAAGATAGACTAACAGAGATGGAGAGATCTGTGGAAAGGAAGCTGCAGACCCAGCAACAGGGAGACATTTTTCTGCTATCAGTGGGAGTGAGAATGGGAGACAGGGCTATTACAGTAGAAAGAGAAAGACAAATGAATCAATAGAAAAAGACACATACATCCAAGTCCCCGTGAATAGTCCCCCAAGAAAGAGAGCAAAGTCAAAAAGCATTCGCCAATATATACAATTGGAGAGTAGGTTTATCATTATTTACTTTTTACAGAGTACTTTCTATTCAGAGAGAGCTTTTATTTTATTTTTCTCAAGTGTAGACTGTGAAGGAGCAATCAATATTATTATCCGTAAATTGAAGAATTTAAGGCACAGTAAAAGGCGAGTTATCCTAAAACAAAAATTAGAAACCAGGGCTATCATCTGAGACTGTCTGTATAGTCACTCTGTTTTGTTTTGTTTCTGTTTTTAGCAAATGGTGAATGCTCAATGGTTGGTCAGGTGTTAAAATGTCCTGTGTTCCCGCTTTCTTACGGAAGAAGTTTATGGACACTTTATAAAGAATCAAAATCCACGCATCTGCTCCACCCCATGGTTTCCTTTCATGTTCTCTCTTTAGCTGATGTTGCAACTTGATCATTGCTGCTCATTTGCTCTTTGAGTGACTAGGTCATCGCCAGGAAAGCTCTGGGGGCTTCGGGCACAGTCCTCTTTGGGCTGTGCTGAAATTCGATGCCAGGTTCATTTGTGGTCAGTTTACTTCTGACAGAGTGACTATGGGAAGGATGCTTCCAGAGACTCTCTAGGAATTAGAAATGCCCAAATCCCTTAGCTCTGGGAATTGATCACCAAGCACGAAAGCAGCACTGAGAATTCTGGTCATGGAACTGACATCCAGGAGTAACCCACAGAGTTCTGCTTCTGAGACGAATCTTAGCATAGATGTTTCCAAAACTAACAATAATTTACTTGGCTTTCAGAAGTAAATTAGAAGGCAAAAGGCAAGTGGTTGGACTCAAATTATTCTTGATTTCCGAACCTCATCTGCATTGGGTTGAGGGTTAGATCACCTGACACTTAGATCTGTATATCCCAAAGCTAATCAATCATCTTTGCTCTCTCATAAGTATCCAACTCTGGCATCAAAACATGTTCTCCTTTATAGATGTACTATATTGGCAAATGACCCCCAAGATTCAAAAACATCAAATCACATTCTCTTTCCAAGCTCATTCAGCTGCAGAATCTTTGATTTGACCTCTTTACTGCTGGTATATTTTCCCAATCCTTTCTTCTCTCATAATAAGTGCCCTGGTTGAGGTTGTTATTAATTTTGACTGGAACAAAATTAACAGTATATGTAACTTCATTGTTTTTCTCACTCACAGTTCCTCCTCATCGCATGACATACGCCAACCAAATCTCTGTAAAAGTATATAACAAATCTCTAAAAGTTGCCAAATGTACATAAAATAATCTCACGGGGCATGGTGGTGCATGCCTATAATCCCAGTATTTGGGAGGCTGTCAGGAGGATCACAGGCTCAAGTCCAGCCTCAGCAACTTAGCAAGACTTTCGGTAACCTAGTGAGACCCTGTTTC
>PVJS01009705.1:0-49686 GCA_004027185.1 Glis glis
GAGAGATGACCTGTGCATGGCGATATAGTGAAAGTCTGGTCTTAGCCAGGCGTGGTGGCACACACTTGTAATCCCAGTACTTGGGAGGCTGAGACCAGAGGATCGCAGGTTTGCGGCCAGCCTCAGCTACTTAGTGAGGCCCTCCGCAACTTAGTGAGACCCTGTTTCAAAATAAAGAATAAAAAATAGGGGGCTGGGGGTGTAGCTTGGAGGTAGAATGCCCCTGGGTTCAATCCCCAGTACCACAAAAAAAGAAAAAAGAGAAAGTCTGGTCTTAAGATATTGTGGAGCGTTCCCCAGCCAGAGGCTCAAACTGGGTACCCAGGACCTCTGATTCCTTTAGTGGATTTTGGAAAATGTCCATGGGAGGAGATATTCTCCTATAAAAGAATATTTTCATTTTGTTATTATGTATTTCCAAATAGCCTTGGAAATACAAGAGAAAAGATGGTAAACGTTTATAGAACGTCCAGGAATGAGGGAAACAGAAAATTCAGATGTTTACCAAGCACCTGCCATGCCAGGTATTGTGTGTGCGATCCGGTTCAATCCTTGTAATTATGTATGTGGCGTGTGTGGGGTATGTATTATTATCCCCTTTTTATGAATTAGTCATTAATTAGGACAGCAGCCAAAATGAAATGCATGGTTGAACAGGTTGAGAGCCGAACTGTCAAACATGATGCCCTAGCTAATTGGCGGGTTGTTGATGGAGCGTATTTGGCTGGTGGGTCTTGCTCAGCTACGCATTGACTTTGGCTCAGAAGAAATGTCTCGTAGAAACAAATTTATCTGAAATAAACATCACAATATTATGTTTTAAATCTCATGTATAAAAATTCAAATATAGAGTACACGTATAATTTTCCCCTTCTTTTTTAGGTCTCTTTGATTTTAAAACGGCGGTAACAATCACAGTCAATTTTAAAGTGTTGATGATAACAATACCGTCCTGAATTTTTATACAGACTTTTTCTTCCAAGGACCTTGAAGTGCTAAAAATGTTGTCATCCATATAGGCAAACCTCGTGAATATCTAATTTAGCAAATGTCAGTGATAAATTCTTCTGGTGCCATTCTCCATGTCTTTGAATATATTAGAACGCCCTGGAAATAAGAATGTTTATTCTACAGCAATTGACTGCTGGTAATACGGTTAGTTGGTATAATTCCACTTGTATTTACTGTTTATCTTTTAAATAGCTGCTGGGATTAAAAAAATCCTTCATATTTTCTTTCTCTTTCTAAAGTGGTAGGTATTATCCACCTTCTAGTGCTTTCCCCACGTGTTCTGAAGTATCAGTGGTGGTCTTTACCTAATTTCATCCTTGATGTCGCCGAACACCCTTTCGTGAACAAAACTGGAAGCATTCTGATTAAAATTGGAACCTGAAAGGCCTAAAACCATGAAGGCAGTTCTCATGCAAACAGGAAGCAGTGGACACTGTGAGGTCACATAAATGAGTGGAGGGTCCCTGGAGCAGGGACAGGTGCCCGTCTGGTGCCTTCAAGCCCACTCGCCTATTGGCTGAACAGCCTGGGCCGAGACTCCTGGGAGGAGACCAGGAATGTCGCACGCTTTGTGCAGATGATGAAGTCATTCCATTTCGCTGAATGATTGTGAGCATTTCAATCTTTGCTCTTTATTTCAATTCTCAATGACTTAATTAGCTAAAACTAAACTTTGTCCACAATAGCAGCATGATGTTTAAGAGTCAATTAAAGCCCAGGCAGTTTCCTTAGATGGACGATGCAGATGGTGGGATCTGAGGAGCTGGAGAGCGGGTGCCAGGCACCCGGGCCCTCAGGAGGTGTTCAGGACCTGGCCCCCAGTGGCCTGTCCTGCTGCCCTCTCCTGCCTAGGGGAGGCTGTCCGGGTTTCTTATCCTTTCCTTCATTGGTGCCTCTATTCTCCCACCCTCCATGTCCCTCTTCCTGCTGCAACTCCCTTGCAGACCCAGAGCTTCCCTATTCTGCCAAATTCCATCTTAGATCGCTTCCTTCACAATACCATCCCTATTGCCTGCTTACCGTCAGCCCCAGCAATGACAAGAACCCAATTATACTTTGGAAATAGCTCTTTGTGTCTGAGGATAGCTCTGTGAAGCCTCAGTCCAGGCAGAAATGAAGGTAGAGACCTGTGTAGATGGCATTCGAGGATGGGGCTTAAATGCAAAGGTGCATAAGGAGGTGGGGAGGGGGCCCATCAGCAGGAATCCAGCCTAACTTTACTGGCTGTGCAGCGGGCTCGAAGACCACTGAGCCAACAGCAAAGTGTGCTCAGTGCCAGTCATCAGTTGGAGCAGCAATCTGAGGACAAGTGTCCCCAGGCCCACACTTATCCTCTAATTTGACTGTTATTGATAATGCCTACAGGAGGATGCTCTTGATCCACAGAACCTTTTCTGGGTGGAGCTTGGGTCCGTCCTTGTAAATGTCATGGCTAAAAGGTATGGAAGGGTGGAGATCATGCCCTATAATATTCCAAAGAATTCAGATATCTGTTTAACCTAGTATTCAAATGGGGCCATTTTGGATGTTAATGATTAGCTGCTATCAGAGGTGTAAACCTGGGCCATCCTGGGCAAACTAGGTGGATGGTTCCCTGACCCAGAAGCAGCCTCTAGTGATGATGGTCCACAGCCTTCAACACGATCCACAGCCAACCCTTCCTGTCTTCTGTGACAGGACAGGGTCCTGTCACAGACCTGCAAACACTACAAACCTGCAGGACCCATGGGGCACTGCAGGTTTGTAGTGTCTCATGGAATGGAGGAGGAAATGGAGGGAAAGGGGCCTGCAAGAAGGGTCCTGGTGGTTGGCAGATGTAGAGGGAGGTGTGCGCTCACCCCCAGGCCCCGCCAGCTCTCCTTCCAAGGGCGCTATGCCCTGGTGGGGTTGTGCTTTGTCCAGCATCACCTGTTCTGGGATCTCAAGCCAGAAAAGACATTGATCCTAGAAAGGGCTGTGATTCCCTCTAAACCTGCTGACTTGTGGCTCACAAATGCCTCAACTTACGAATGTCACAACTCAAGAATGCCTTGTAACTTCTGAGCAGAGGGTCCCCTCTGCTGTCCGCTGCTCTGCCCACAAAACTGGTCTCCCCAGAGGCCGCTGTCTCCCGCGGGCTGTCAGTCACTGTCATGCCCCGAATTCCACCTGTGCATGGGGCTCTCACGTCACTGGAGTCATTTTCCAAATGAACAAATTGTGTTTTCTTCTTGGTTGAGTCTGATATTTGAGCCAATCTGTGCAGCAATTTCCTCCTCTTTGTTTTGCTGACCCTGAGCGCTCTCTCGGCCCCACTGTAATTACAGGCCTCTCCTGCCACGGGGAGTGTGGCGCGTTCAACCACGGTAATGATTTTGCTGCACATGAAGAGAAAAAGGCCCCCATTCTGGGGCTTTGTGTCCCTTTCAGACGTTGGTTATTTACAAAGTCTGCTTTCTAGTGTTGAGTTAGAGAGAATTCCCTGGTGTCACCTGCAGGGTACCTGCACAGCATTCACCTGCATGGCATGGCGTTTACCTGTGCGGCACTCAGTGCTTACCTGTGTCTTCCTCTTACCTCCTCCAAAGAGAGCAGGGCCACTCCTCAGATGCTGTGAAGACGGCAGCATCACATGCACATGCTCATCTGGGTGTCCCATCCATTGCTCTCCAAAAGTTTACTAACATTGTGTTTCTGTCCTTGGCCTGTGAAGACATAAAAGGGATTGCCATCTTAAAAAGCAGGCCCCCTAAGGCAGGTGTGGTGGTTCAAGCCGGTAATCCCAGTAACTGGGAGGGTGAGATAGGAGGATTATAGGTTTGAGGACAGCCTCAGCAACTTAGTGAAACCTTGTTTCAAATAAATAAATAAATAAATGAATAAATAAATAAATAGGGCTGGAGGTGTAGCTCAGAGGTAGGATGCCCCTGGGTTCAATTCCCAGTACCAACCAGCCAACCAACAAACAAAACAAAACAAAAAGCAACCACAAACAAAACAAAAAAACAAACAAGGAAAGCAGGCCCATTCCAGGGAGAAAGGAAAGGGTTTGGCAAGGTATTAAGGGCCCAGGACCTGCTGAGCCTTCCCAACCTGCTAATCCCACCTTCTGCTCTATCCCCAGCAATCACCTGTTTGCAGTCTTTCTGCTTGTCTATCTATCTACCTAGCTGTCTGCCCACTCTCCTAGTCCACAGGCCAACACATTTATTAAGCACTCAGACAATTAGTGGTTGTTACAGTTTGAATAACGTTCCTCCCCAGGTTCGTATAGTGAAGTTCTAAACCCCAGTATTTCAGAATGTGACTGTAGGTAATTAATGTAAGTGGGGTCATCTGGGTGGACCCTAATCTAAGAAGAGGAGGTTAGGGCAGGGACATACACAGAAAAAAAGACTTTATGAAGACCCAGCAAGAAGATGAGCATGGACAAGTCAAGAAGCGGGGCTTTAGGATGAAATCAAATCTATCGACACCTTGACCTTCTAGCCTCCAAAACTGTGAGAAAATAAATGTTCTGCTGTTTAGGCTAGGCCACCTGGTCTGGGGAACTTAGTTATGGGAGCCCTAGCAAACTAATACAGTGGTCTCTTCCAGGATCTGCGATGAGCAGTCTAGTGGGGGACCCTGAGCCCTACGGAAGTCCAGGCAGACTCAGGGGGGTAGGCAACTCCCTGGATGGCTTTTCCTTCTCATCATCCAGCAAACAAAGCATGAGGGGTGGGAGGGCCTGGCCTGAACAGTTAGCTGCAGGCCTCGAGACAGACCCTGGCAGGGCAGCGTGGCCGTTGACAAGTAGCTGTGGATGGATTCTCCTTGGTGGCCCAGGGACACGAGGAACAGGAGAGCACATGTGGCCTTTCCTAAAGACTCCCAGAGACCATCCAGTGACAGGTAAGGTATAGAAGCACAATCGATTGCAATGGTGTGACCTCGGTTTATGCTCATGGGCATGGGAAGCTGGGCACCCTGGCTATCTGAACCCTGGTCCATATTTCAGGCATTAATCAGCAAGTGTTTATTGCAGAGGCTTCTGCTTTGAAGGGGCTGATTCTGCTGGGACAGATGCAGGGGTAAGCAACCAAGGCCTGTCTGTAGACAGAAAAAGCCTGGCTCTGCCCTTGGGGGCGCCCAGGCCCAGGAGAGGCTGGGAGCGGGTTTCTGGACCACGGGTGAGTGAGCGCTCCGACCGCGGCTGCTGCAGGAGGAGGTCAGAGCCGAGGAAGATCAATGTGGGCTAAAGCAGTTCATTTAAGTAGCAATTAGTTATAATTAATCAATTATGTAATTGAGTAGCACTTAATTATTTACTGCCTTGTTCGGTTTTCCAACTGCTCACAAGTGGCAGCTCTGTTTCCCCAGCCAGAGCCGAAGCTCCCTGAGAACAGGGCTGGGCTCCTCGCTGGTGTCAGACGGGGCCAGGGTCAGCTTCCCGCGTCGGAGGGCCGTGATCTGAGGAAACAGTTGGCATGGGGACAATCACTTTCAGGTCAGACCAGCACCATTCTGACAAGAAGTGACTGCCAAGCAAGTCAGTCAGTGGAACAGAAACAGAGCAGCAAGGAACTGGGGCTGCTCAGAGGAGCAGCTTGGGAGGAACATCCCTCTCAGAGCGAATTGGGACAGTGATGCTGGTGACATCCAGGTACAGCATGAGGGATGTCCCAGGAGCTACCCTGCAGTGGGGATGTGGGCCTCATTGAGGTTCCTCGAAAGGACCTAGTCTGACCCTCTGAGCTGAACCCCAGCAGATCTACTCGGAGACTTAGCTCAAGCCCTGGGGACTGTCATGCGAATTCAGAGGGACAGTTCATTCAGTCTCAGGAGCTGTTGGGACTTAATGGTGCTATTCTTTGGGACCAAGAACTGCCTCATTGACAACAGTCAGGATAATGCAATGAAGGGGTCCCTGAAAATAAGTGTAGGGTGTCTCAGGATTTTAGGCTTATGGGAAGAGAGACACTGCTAAGCCCAAGCCATATGGCGGCCAAATGAGTCTGAAGCTCCTTAAGAGGACAGACTCCCACGGTTATTGCTTAATGGGATCCTGAGCTTTGGGGGGGGATCCAAACAGGGCGACCTCCTAAATGCCAGGTTTCCACGGCTGGCTCAGGTCCGGCTCATTTGCAGAGAACGATGGCGATGGCGCCTCCTCTCTCTCTCCATGAGGTCAGTGTTGTTATTACCTGTATTC
The DNA here is from genome assembly GCA_004027185.1 of Glis glis. Classification (NCBI taxonomy): domain Eukaryota; kingdom Metazoa; phylum Chordata; class Mammalia; order Rodentia; family Gliridae; genus Glis; species Glis glis. The sequence continues at coordinate 6,185 of PVJS01009705.1, forward strand.
ACAAATGGGGCAGAACACCCCGAGACTTGCAGACTGATTGCTTTCATTAACTTTAATTGGATTCTTTCGCACTTGGAAAGAGAAGTGTAACCAGGGTTTAATTGGAAGAGCATCTCAGACCCAGGGTGACACAGGATTGTAAACATTAAAAGTGCTACAGCTGTGTTGGTGGAAAATGTCGAAGTCACTTCTGGTGTTTGTAAGAATAGCTCCCAGACTTGAGGTTGTTTGGAAGTTCTGGGCGTGTCAAATGGGGGATTATTTTTGTGCCTGTTTAGAAAAAAAGAGCAGTGTGAAGTCAGATGTTTGCAAGTGAAATGACAGAAGAGAACAAATGCATTCCAGCTCTGTCATGTGCTGGAGAAGTGTACACAAGCCAGGAGAGCCTTGTGCAGGTCCGTCCTCTGAGTTGGCTTGGCGCAACATGTGAGGACTTTTTTTTTTTGCAGTACTGGGGATGGAACCCAGGGGCATTCTACCTCCGAGCTACACCCCCAGACCTATTTTTTATTTTGAAACAGGGTCTCACAAAGTTGCGGAGGGCCTCACTAAGTAGCTGAGGCTGGCCACGAACCTGGATCCTCCGGTCTCAGCCTCCCAAGTACTGGGATCACAAGCGTGCGCCGCCACGCCCGGCTAAATGTGAGGACTTTAAGAGTTGGATTGCACCGTGACACCCCTTCTTTCTGCTCTGTTGTGTTGTAACTATTGTGTCTTTTGCCTGGAATGCACTTCTCTCATTTTTTGGCATGGCTGCCTTCCCCTTAATTTTAGGACCTGGCTTTTAAGTCCCTGCTGTAAAGCCTTGGTCAGTAGCTCTAGGGGGGTTGGTTGCTCTATGCCTGTGCCCCTGTGCAACTGTGTTCATACAATGAGCCTCAAGTGACCCTGGTTGAACAGGAAAGGGAGAAAGGAGGGCTCACAGATTCAGGACTCCAAACTGGGGGTTCAAAGTAATACAAACGTACATGCACACAACATTAGGGGATCCCTCCAGATCCCACCCCACTCCTCCTCCCTCTTCATACATGTTAATGAGATCTGTAGTGATACCTTCATATATGGACTTCATCAATCCTTTCTTCCCTCCCCACCTCCCTCCCTCAGTCCCCTTCCACTATTTTACCGGTCTCTTCTCATTTACCTGACGTCCCTTTTGTTTCCTATTTTCTCTGTGGCTTCCACATACGAAGGAAAACATACAAACTTTGACTTTCTGAGACTGGCAATGTACCAATAAAATATAAAAATAAAATAGCATCATATAATAAATATCTGAGTAACCTAAAACACACACACACACACACACACACACACACACACACATACACACAGAGATTTGGGGGGATGGATGAACTTTTTATGGAGTTAAATGGAGACCTTGGTGTTCAAAATGTATTTGTTAAACATGTGCATAAGTGTATTGGTGAACCCAGGACTGCTCACGTCTCAGTCAGGACTTTGTAACCTAGTGCTGAGCACTGTCCTTATGGAGGTGGGTGCTGGCTCTTAGCCAGTCCCGAGAGAGCCAGAGAATCCCAAAGGATGCATTGCTGCCTACCTCACTGCCTTAGCCCTTTGTTCCTTTTCCACTGTGCCTGGCACTGAGAGGACACCCAGGTGAAATTTGCCTGCCATGCCTCGTCTGTCGTTCGGCATTCTTTTCTGGAACTTTCTCTTTTAGAACCTGTGCCTCGGTTCCTTCTTTTCTCTGGGTGACAATGTCTGACTCCTGCTGGGGATATTGCCTTAGACCTCAGCTGGAATTGCTAAGCCCTTCCTGGAGGTGGAAGCAGTTACTCAATCATCCCAGGAATTATCTAGCCACTGCTTCCCATACCAGAGGTCCTTCTGATCTTCCTTCAATCCCTAGATTTGATTTTCAAGGAAATGTCTCAAGCCCATTTCCCCACTTAGCCCTCCAGGAGTCCACGCCCATCTCCCTGCATTCTGGAGGCTCCTCTGCTGACCCGTGCTGGCTGGCTGGCCAGAAGAGGGCTGGACACTCACCTTCAGGAGATGCACTGAGTGCTCCTTCCGGAGACCAGTGCTCCTTAGCAGCAGAGTGCACATGCAGGTCACCAGTGTGGAACTGCTTTCCCCTAAAGATTGTACTTTGATTTCAAAAGTGGTTCCTTCCTTCCTTCCTTCCTTCCTTCCTTCCTTCCTTCCTTCCTTCTTCCCTTCTTCCCTCCCTCCCTCCTTCCTTCCTTCCTTCCTTCCTTCCTTCCTTCCTTCCTTCCTCCTTTCCTCTCTTCCTCCTTCCCTCCCTCCCTTCCTCCCTTCCTCCCTTCCTCCCTTCCTCTTTTCCTTCCCTTTTCCTTGTGATACTGGGGATTGAGTCCAGGGGCATTCTACTTGTGAGCTACACCCTCAGCCCTTCATATTTTTTTGCTTTGAAACAGGGTCTTGCTAGGTTGCTGAAAGCCTCACTACATTGCTAAGGCTGTTCTCAAACCTGTGATCCTACTCTCTTTGCCTCCCAAGTACTGGGATTACAGGCATGCGCCACTATGCCCAGCTCAAAAATAATCCTTTCTAATTCACACGAAGAATAAGCCATCCTCTCAGCTATTTTTCAAAAGGATGTAACTGTTTCAGCAGAACTCAGATGGCAGATCCTAAATGAGAAGAGAGATCCAACATCCCGGGCTGAGGGGGAGTGGGCACTAGCTCCCATCCAGGTCATGTGGACATAGAGGCCTGGCCTTCTCTGTGCCGTTTTGGAAGCACAAGCGAGGGTCATGTAGCCATTTAGCACATGATTTAGTGCATGAAATACAGCTGGTCCCCATGGAGATATGCTCTACCTGCAAAATATACACCCCAAGTTTCAAAGACTTGGTACAATAGAAAGAATTGCGTATGAAATATCTTAATAATTTATTATGTTGATTATGTGTAAAATGACAGTATTTTGAATATATCAGGTTAAACAAAATGTGCTGATATATGAATTTCACCTGTTTCATTTTACTTTTTTTAAGAACAGCTACGAGAAAAATTTTAACTTTTATGAGGCTTGCATTCTTTTGGTGTAGGAGAATGCTGGTCTGAGTCCTCTGACACACAGGGAGGGTGGGGGGAGATGGGGAAGGCTGGAAGGACGAAGGCTGACCTTGAGCTGGCATCAAATCTTAGAAACCCGATGGGGCCAGAGACCTGGAAGGACATGCTGCGTGTCTTCTCAGAATAAATATCTTTTGGTAACTTGTCCTGAAATCGACTGAGGTAAGGCTTCCTTTGGAATATCAATCCCCCTTTCAGATCTGGGCTGGTGTAAAATGAAGCATAGTTTTCAGATGGGATGGGGCTTTCCACAGATCTGTTCTGGAGGAGCACCGAGTGGATTGGCTCACTTGAGGCTTCGCTATCTTGACCATTGTGGCCACCTGGGTTTCTCTCACTGAGACCCCCGTCCATAAGAACGAACGCGCTGCTTCCCCAAGGTTTGAATTTCTACTCCCTTTTGGGAGTGGAATTGATGAGTGTCTTAGGAACATCTGACTCAGGGAAGTCTCTCCCTCAGGGTTCCCCCTTGTTCTTTGTCTTCTACTGGCATAGTTTTATTTCTATACTATGAACACATCTTCTTCTGTGTTTCATGTGGCTCCATGTTCTGTGCTAGTCTGTGCCAGAAAAGTCATTTTGAGACTCATTGGCTTCACCAAATGTGACTTCTCGGGGTCATATTTATGTTGTGTTTTTTTTTTTTTTGCGGTACCGGGGATTGAACGCAGGGGCGTTCTACCTCCGCGCTACACCCCTGGCCCTATTATTTTTTTATACTTTATTTTGAAACTGGGTCTCACGAAGTTGTGGAGGGCCTCACTAGGTAGAGAGAGAGACAGGGTGGGAGAGAGAGAGAGAGAGTGAGAGAGAGAGCTGAGGCTGGCCGCGAACCCAGATCCTCCGGTCTCCGCCTCCCAAAGTACTGAGATTACAAGCGTGCGCCACCACGCCCGGCTTATGTTGTGTTTCTATCAACTGCATGCAGCCAGCTCTACTGGCGTTGGCTCCTGTTTAGGTAGAACCAATGGTGTTTCCTTTGCTCAGTAAGTGATCAACAAAATATCTACTGTAACTTTCTGTTGTGGGTTTAGAAATGGCTTTTGCCCCCTGTTTTACAGGGTCTTTTGTTTTGCTGTGGATCTGGATAGGAGGAGAGTAACTTCCAGGTTGCGTAGATCTGAAAAATTCTCCTCACTGCTCAGAAATTCTTTTTTTTTTTTTCTGGCACTGGGGATTGAACAACGGGGCACTCTACCTCCAAGCTACACCCCCAGCCCTAATTTATGTTTATTTTGAAACAGGGTCTTGCTAGGTTAATGAGAATCTCACTACTTGCTGAGGCTGTCCTCAAACCTGCAGTCTTCCTGTCTCAGCCTCCCAAGTACTGGGATTACAATGTGTGTACTACCACACCTGGCTCTCTGCACAGAAATTCTTGACAGGTCTATCCTTCTGGCTGCTAGGTGCAAGAGACAGGCAGTGCCCCCCCCCCACACACACACACAAGGTGTGGTTTGGGGGAATTCTTTTTTTAAAAATCTTTTCTGAAGATCCATGTTATCACATAGTGTCATTTCATTAGTTTAATATAGCTTTGGTACTACACATATCTTTTGTACTCTTTTTTATTTATTTTTAATTTTTTTAGTGCATTGCAATCATACATCTTGAAGGATTTCAGGGTGGTTGACTCATCGGTCAATTAGCCCTCCCCAATTCCACCCCCTGCCTACCCCCTCTCTCCTTCTCATTTTCAGCATAGTAGTTGACTTTGATATCTTTGTGCATGTCCATCCTGTGCTCCAGTTTGTTTCCCTCTCCTTCCCTCCCTTCTCCCCCAGTTAGTTCTCCTTCTTGGCTCATCTGAAGTTTTCTCTCTTTGTCTGGAGTCCCTCCTGTGCGGGGTTGTGGCTCATCTGCACATGACCTCAGCACTGGGGTTCTCCGGGGCGGGGCTGGGGGCTCACCCACCCTGCATCCCCAGTGCCGGGGTGAGATGTTCTCTGGGGGTGGGGTCAAGGGCTCACCTGCCCTGTGTCCTCAGCGCTGGGGGGTCTCCAGGGGCGGGGCTGAGAGCTCGCCCACCCTGCATCCCCAGTGCCATGGGGAGGAGTTCTCTGGGAGAGGGGCCAAGGGCTCGCCCACCGGTTTGGAGGAATTCTGATAACCTTCTTTTAAAAGGATCTTGGCCTCACTTGCCCATTTTTTTATTGGATTACAAAATTATGGGATATACACACAATGGGATTCTACTCAGCCATAAAGAAGAACACAATTATGTCATTTGCAGGGAAATGGATGGAACTAGAGAATATTATGTTAAGTGAGATTAGTCAGTCACAAAAAGTGAAAGGTCGGATGTTTTCCCTTATATGCAGAAGCTAGGGAGAAATTGGGACACAGGAGGGACTCTAGACAAAGGAGGAGAAACCTTAGTGGACTGAAGGAAGAGACCTAACTGAGGGAAATGGGAGAGGGGAGGAAGACTTGAAGAGGGAAACACCTCAATGGTCATGATATACATGCACAAACTTCTCAAAGCCAATCACTGTGTTGAGCACGGGAAGGTGGGGAGGGAGAGGGAGTGAAGTGAGAACTGGGGGAGGGCTCACTGAGTTCTGTGTGCATGTATGCCTCTATTTCCCTGAACTTCATCAAGATGTATGATTACAATGTACCAATAAAAAAATTAAAAAATAAAAGGAACTTTGCCATGGATCTTATACAAATATCCCCAAACCCAACCAAGCAGGCATTGTTTTTCAGTAGAACTGTCCTTGACAGAGGTCTAAAGTGGGGTGAGTGGTGAACACCAAGTGTGATTAGGTATTCTTTCCTTTTTTCTGCTCAGACAACCTTTAGGGGACTCAGTACTAAATGGAAAAAGGAGCGCTTGATATGTAATTCAAAATAAAAAATAACACTAAGCCTTAAAATAAGTATAAGAAGTTCCAACAAGATTCTCATTTCTTTCATGATGATTACTTGCATGCTTTTTGAAGTATTTCAAATACTAAATTCTTTCAAACACTTATTTTGGTACTTGTATTATGCCAGTGCCATGATTATGGCTTAGACTGGCTAATGGGTGTCCCATCAGGCCTGTGAGGCATGAGGGGGAGGTGACAGGGAGCCGAGCATCCGGAGGAAGCATTGAGAACTTCCCTGGTGGTCTCTGGTCCCTGCATTTCGGAACTCTGGGGCTGTGCTTCTGCCCTTGCACAGCTAGAGTCCAGGGGAGGCAAACTATGTTGTTTTTAGTGACTCGCATCAGAATTCCTGTCATGGATTCTATGCTTAGAGAGCAGAGCCTCAGTCTACCCTGGTTGACATCTTTATTATAGAGCGACATTAAAGAATATAGTCTGCAGAGAGCTGGTGACAGGGATCTGGGACCCAGAGATCCAGCTCAATCTCTCGTTAGCACAGAGAAAGTATATCCCACAGTGCTCCTTGGGCAGGGTCTGGCATGTGGCGGTCACTCAATGAATTTTTGCTGATTGAATGAATGAATCAATGAATGATTTCACCCTTAATGGTTTCAAGCCAGACGACATCCTTCTCAACCATGCATTGGAAGAGCTAAACCTTTTAATATTTTTAATAGTAGACTAAATTTCTTGAACTGATAGTACGTGTCAAATATTTATTTATCTATTAGATTTTTAGGGTGGCATTCTTCATCCTAAAACCTCAGGGTGCATTCGAATAAAATTACAAATAATTAAATTCTTTCCAAAAAACCCCCCATAAAACCCTTAAAAACAAAAAAATGATATTTTATGGTTAATAAAGCTAGAATATAGATATGATTATAATGCTATATAATCATGTATGTAATTATTACATAAATAATATATAATCATTCTAATAAAACATGCAATTTCAGCCACTCCTTCCCCTGATGCTTCTCTATTTATAGGCCTGATATGGTTGGTGGGGGGGGGAGAAGATAAATCTGGGGGGGCTTGAGAATTAAGCACAGCATGTAACTTGGAAGAGCCTGTGTGGTTTACTAATTTAAGAGAGCTTGCATTTGAGCTGAATGTAGAATACCAGCACTGGGCTCAGAGATGCCCTTAAGGGAATTACTTGGACGCCGTGAGCTGGTTCTTCTCCATCCTTCATTCTACCTACCCTCCTTCCCTCTTGGACCTTCATGCCCGCAGCTCCCCCCAGCCTGATCCCCAAACACACAAAAGGAACTCCTTCCTCTTCTCTGCTTTTCTACATGCAACTAATGTCCCTGGAGAGCCACTGTACCTCCCGCAATACCCACCAGCCCCTGTCATAGTGCCAGTCCCTGCAAAACAGATCAGCACATAATCTGGTGGCCTCTGACCATTTGCCCATTGTCTATGGATGCCATTCTTGTTCCCATTTAGCCTGCATTCCTCCAAAGATGAGGACAGGGGATGGTCCCTCTTCTCTGCATCTCACCCATCCCCCACCCCGTTTGCCCCTGGCTGAGGAGGGCCTGGTAGGCTAAACAAGGCAGTAAGAGGTCATCTTGGGAAGGAGGTACACCTAGTGCAACCAGTCCCAAGTTCTTTCAGGTGACATTTCTCACACTTGAATGTGTATCGAAATGGAATCCCCTGCAGGGCTGCTTAAACACTGATCTCTCCACCTTCCTTCTCTCTTCCCACTAGGAATTCTGACTCGGAGATCCAAGACTTGGTAATTTGCATTACGAACCAGTTTCTAGGTAAGGCTGATGGGGGGGGCATACTTTGAGAATCACTGGTTTAAAGGAAAATCCTAAGAGCATAGTTTCAAGACTGATGGTTTTCAACATGAAAATAATAGTTATCTCCTACAGTTGTATAGCACTTTGCTGTTTATAGGCTGCTGGTCAAATGCTGTTTACAACATTTTCGTCTAATTATAGAGAGGCCGAGAGACTTGCTCAAGGCCCCCAGCTGACAAGCAGGGATGCTGGGGTTGAAGAGCAGCTCCTTTCCGCCACAACCCAGTGCCTGCCAGCCCCTGCACATGGCTTCTTCTTCCTCTTTGGCTGGGACTTGTTCTGCTGGCTTGGATTTGCAGGGAGCTCTTCATCCAGTGATGCAGGCAATGGAACAAAGTGGTCAATAGCTTCCAGGAGGGTGATTGCCCCATGGGTGCTGCAGAATTCGTCATCGTAGGCTCTTCTCTTTGATCGATAAAGCACACTCTTCTCACACTGGAAAGGAAGCCAGGCAATAATTTGCAAGATGAAGCACCCTTAAGTTTGGGCGCAAATCCGGTGCTCTTAGCAGCTTCCTCCTCAGGAGAAATGAGGCATGCTGAGCTGTGCTATTGCTCACGGGTCCTCATTTAGAAGATCTATCCAGTGAGGTCTCTCTGACCTCGGGTTCTGGAAGGCTCAGGGCTGCTGCTCAAATCATTCCCACAAGTCAGGCAGTGGAAGGTTTGACCTCCAAATCTGCATAGCCTGTGCCTGTGTTCAGGAAGTGCAGGTTACCCCAATCTCCATGGGCCTCAGGTAATGGCGGGGTACCTGGGAACAGATGCATTGACAACCTCGCTGTCCATTTCAGCCTGAATGTCCCATTCTGTCCAAACATACAAAACCTTTTTCTTTCCAACTACTGTTCCCTAAAGTCTGAATTCATTTCTATAGTGAAATAATCCATTTATGGCAGATTCTGCCATATTTGGCAGACTTTTGCCTAAGGATCCCTCCATTATGGCTCATCCCATTGTATCCATCCCCAAATTTTTCATGGAGCACTGGGAGGTGTCCATGACCTGGAGCTTCCTAGTTTTAGATCCTGGGGCAACACTCAGAAAGAAAAGGAAAGAAAAGACCTATGTTTTATTTTATGGTTCTATTTTGTCTTATTTGGAACATACCAGTAGTAAGTGTCCCAGAGACATCTGTATTTTCAAAGGTGATTCTCATACTACAGAAAAAAAAACAACAACAACCAATCAGCAGCTCCTGTGTGAAGAAAGCTTGGGTTGAAAATAATTTGAAATGAACTACCCAGTCTGAGCCCTCCATTTTGGAGAGGATTCACACATTGTCTCCTTAGCATTGGTCATATCTAGGACTCAGAGATGGCTTTCATTGTCACTGTCACACTGTCCTATCTTGCTTTGCGTGGTGCAATGGATGTTGAGCTGTCCTGGCCTCCGTGATGTCTTTTTCAGGGCTCGCTTATCCTTGGGGCTCTGCAGGGAGCTGATGATCCTTTCAGGAGATGCAAATGCCCCAGCACCATGTTATATAGGATGGACAATTGATGACCCTGTGCTGACTGCTGTCCTGCAGAGGGTGAAACTGAGGTTATTCACAGCTTGGTAATTGGCCTTGATCCTGAGATCTTCATCCTGAGCAAATGCAGGCATCAGGAGGGCAGTTACAGATCAATGCAGGGGCACTGAATACGCAGGCCCCAGGAAAAAATACCAAAATCAGAAATGGATTTGTGTTTAGTGTGCCTTGTATATCCTGGCCCGGTTATGAATAATTTAGCCTTCCCTATGCTGAATAGACTATATTTAGCAAGCCTATTTTGCTTATAATACGTTCTATCCTTTTATGAAGAAGCATAAAACATAAGAGAGATACTCAGAATTAGGGGTGACTTGGTTTTGTGGGAGCAGGATTGCAGCAGCTTCTTCATCTGCAGTCCCATGCCACCCTGCACTTGGGTGAACCTAGAGCAGAAGTGATCTGGGCACATGTAGCTGAAAGCCCGCAGGATTGTATCTTCTCTGTTGGATGCAGGGTAGGGCTGCTCTGCCTGTGCATTGGTGGCCCCTGGCTGGGGCACCCATCTAATGAGAAGATGGTGGCAAGATTTGAGGGTATCAAGGGGTTTCAGTTCTTGTAATAGGCCCAGAAGAAGGATGGCACACTCAAATTAGGTAACTTGAGGGGACTTTAAAGGTATAGGCAGGATGAAGGAAATTCACATGGGATAATGCAGAATCTCAGGGCAGTGGCTGCAGGCCCCCTTACTTCTGCTAGATCTGAAAAGGCAAGGGTAGGGGACACTGTTGGAACCCAGGGAAGGGAGGGCTGTGCGGACTTGCTGCTTAACAGGAGCTCAGGCTTCAGTTAGGGACAGTCCACAGTGGCCCACACAAGGGTCACCTCCCTACTGGAGGATAAATAGCAGAATGCACTCTCTTCCTTCTTTTTCCATCTCTTCTAAGTCTCACTGCCTGAATTATATTCAAAGCTAGAAGCAAAGAAGCTCCTGATCTAATCCATACGGGTCAGCCTCCGAGGGAGAGAAAAGCTGAGAGGGATCTGGAGACGCAAATGAAAGATCCCAATGTACCCCATAGACATCTACTCTATACACATGCCCACAATCAGTGCCCTGCTCTGGGTTGTCCTGCATGGTCTCTAGAAGGCTTTTTTTTTTAAAACCTGCAAACATCAACCTTGAGAAAGTGACACACCTGTTAGTAAAAGGTCTGGGGTGGTCCATCAAGTTGGCTGGTATGTTAGTCAGATTTTCATTGCTATGACCAAGATACCTGACAAGAACAACTTAGAGGAGGAAAGGTTTATTTGGCCCATGGTTTCAAAGGTTTTAGTTCATGGTCAGCTGCCGGAGCCCACCGGCAGAGTCGAAGGGTTCAAACTGTTCCTGAAACGGGGAGTGAGGATGGAGAGAAAAGGGAGAGAGAGACAAGGAGTAGCATAAAGACAAGAGACGAGAGAGGAAAGACAAAAGATAGCTTCGAGAGAACTGCGGCCAATACCATAGCCTATTCGGGAGGACTCTCAGTCAATACTGGAGTCTTATTGGGAGGATGGTCAGTCTATGCTGCCGTGTGACGGTCAGTCAATACTGCCGTGTTCTTGGAAGGACGGTCAGTCAATGCTGCCATAGCGTCTTTATTTTGCTCGGACCTTATATACACTTTCAGAGCATCAGATGTATACAATGCCAACCTTAACAACATAGCACCAGATGTATATAATATTAATACCAACGAGCAGACAAACATCGTGCTCTCACGCAGCACCCCTCCTCCTTCCCGGGTCAAGGAGCGGTCAACTCGTTCCTCCGCGAGCCTCCCTCTGTTGTTACAGCCACAATCAGCAAAATCAGCAACACTTGGCAAAATCCTCGCCTTGCCAGGCTATTTATGCAACTCAGAGAAGGGAATGGCTCCCGAAAGTCATCCAGTTCCATTGCTCTGGGCCTGAGGTAAGGCAGAACATCATGGCAGAAGGGTGTGGAGGAAGAAAGCTGTTTAGCGCATGGCAGCTGGGAAGGAGAGAGGGAGGGAAGGAAGGAAGAGAGGGAGGGAGAGGGAGAGAGAGAGGGAGAGGGAGAGAGGGAGAGGGAGAGAGAGAGGGAGAGGGAGACAGAGAGAGAGAGGAAGAAGAAGAAGAAGGAGAAGAAGAAGAAGAAGAAGAAGAAGAAGAAGAAGAAGGAGAAGAGAAGAGAAGAGAGAGACTGGGGAGAAGATAAACCCTCCCAGGGCACATCCACAGTGACCAGTTATCAGTGGATGTATCTATTTGATGGATTAATCGATTGATGAGGTTAGAACACTCATGATCCAATCATTGCTGAAAAGCTTCACCTTTTGCTACACTGGGGACCATATTTTCAACAGGAGACTCTGGGGGACATTCGAAATCCAAATCATAAAATCTGTCTGACACCTGTCTCAGGGGTGGAACGCAGGAAAGGTACATTTCATGGGTACGGCGACCATAGTTTTATTGGCCCAGGCTGGGCCATTGGGTTCAGCCAGAAACAGTCCTGCTCTGGAACTCTGTAACTGATCTGGCCCTTTAAGTGCAGGGAGAAGGGGAAGGCTGTGGATATAGAAGATGGATTCACTGGCTTTGTTCTGGGACCTGCCAGAGGCAGATTCTCCATCCCATTGCTGACTGCCAGGGGTCTCCTAGGAATTCGTCATCAAGTCAGTTTTTTTTTTTTTAAATAGTAATGCTATGAAAACTGGTTAAGATTCTCCATTACTCCTCAAAAGTCTATTTAGGTGCTGGGTGGTAAGTATAGGTGTGTTTGTTAAATTGCTGTTATTTTCTGTATGCTTGAAATGTATCACATGAAAAGATAAAATAAATTAAAAATTCAGTTTAATACATGATATGACCTCCTCATGTCTTGGTGGTGGTGGTGGGGTGGTCAATGGAGATGAGGGAGAAGTTAAAGAAGGAAAAGGAATTTCTTTCCCCTTATTTTTTCTGGACAAAACTTAGAAGCGGGGCAGATAGTTCTTGGCTTCCTCTCGTGTTCCTTTTGTAATCCCAGCCAGCGCCTGCCCCACCTGCTGCCCCATCTCCTCCAAGTGAGAACTCCATTTTCTCCCTGCCTCCCACTCCTACCCCTGCCAGTCAGTACTCTGAGTGCAGCTTTTTGAAGGGTTCTCTCCCTTTAAAATATGATGTGTGGTCTTGGGAGTTGTTGAGAACATGTTTCCATATCTATGGATGCTCAACAAACTATTTTAAAACTTAGTGGTTTAAAGCTGGGTGTGGTGGCACATGCCTACAATCCTAGTACTTGGGAAGCTGAGACGGGGGGATCACAGATTTGAGGACAGCCTCAGCAACTTAACAAGACTCTCAGAAACCTAGCGACCCTGTTTCAAAACAAAAAAATAGAAAGGGCGGGGAATATAGTTTGTAGGTAGAATGCCCCTGAGTTCAATTCCCAGAACCATCAAACAACAAACGACAAAAATAACAGCAAATAAGTAAACAACAACAATAAAACACACTTAGTGATTTAAAATGACCACGATTACATTTCCTCATGCTTCTGAGGGTCAGGAAGGGAACAATGGAGTCAGCTGACTACTTGCACGTGCTCCATAATGTCTGAGTTCTCTGGTTCCCCTCCACGCGGTCTTTTCACAAGGCTGGCTTAGGCTTTTATTTTTAATAGCATATGGCCTTATTGTTGGCCTTACTACATGGTGTCTGCCTTCTTCCAGAGGAAGTGGAGGCTGCTGGCCCATAGACCCATAATGACAGAGTCACTCTGCCACACCCATATTGATCAAGGTAAGCCTTATGGCCAACCCATATCCAAGGGGCAGGGAGAGAGACATTGCCTTCTGATGTAAGTGGCATGGGTGTCACAGTAGGGGAAGGAATTGATGTGGCCATCTTTGGAAATGGTCTTTCCCAACAAGGAGACAGGCTGACTTCAATTTATACTAGGGTGAATGATCAATAAGTACTCAAAAATATCTGCAAACTCTTTGACACTCCCTCCATAGAGAGGCGATGGGTATCTCTCCTTGTATCTGGGTTGGTGTGTGGCTGTTCAACAGAATGTGGTGGAAGTGACTCGGGTGGCTTAGAAGGCAAGGTCACAAGGGCCAAACAGTTTCTGTCTCGTTCTCTTGGGACTCAGACTCTGAGGGAAGCCAGGGGCCATGTAAGAGTCTGACCACCTCATGGCCACCTTGCTGCAGAGGCACAGCTGAGTCCCCACCAGCACCCAGCATCGCCTGCCCCACGCGAGGGGCCATCCCAGATGTCCAGAACCTTAGAGTTTCCATATGATGTGGGGCCAGGGGACATTCTGTTCAACTTACAGGAGAGACCCCAAATGACAACTGCCCAGACGAGCCCATTCCTAATTCCTGACCCACAAGGTGGTAAGTAGAAGAAAATGGTTATCTTAAGCCATTAAATGTTGAGGGGGTTTGTTATACAGCAATATTACAGAACCTTTCATAAACCTCCTGGAGGTATTTCTACTTGAGGAACCAAAATTCAGCAGTGAAGTAAAAATTTGGGTAGTGAGGGAAAGAGTTTTGAGATGGGTGGGGTAGAAAGTAGTCTGACTGACTCAGAGTCTAGCTTCACAGACTCTACCCCCACTCCCCCATTATGAATCCAGAGGCAAGACACAAGCCACTTTCCCTTCTGAGTCTAGTTCCTGCATCTGAACACAGGGATGTAAATACCTCCTCGAGTTCCTGTGAGGCTCAGATGAGGTCGCATTCAAGAAATCACCTAGCACGTTGCTTGATATGTAAGGGCCAAACGATTCACTCAACGTGAACCTGAGAACGTGCTCATTCAACATTTTCTGAGCAACTAGTTAGTAAAATCTTGTGTTAGGTGCTGGGACTCTGGGGGTTCTCAGGACCAGAGATTGTATTTCTCGATTATTTTATATTCACTTGCAGTACATACAAGGCCTCCTCCAACTTGAGGCTGAGGACCAGGGCCGACAGTCATGGCTTGGGGGTAGGAGTTTCTTTCCTGACTGTTAGCTTCCTCTAGTCTCCCATTAAAGAGGTGTTCAAGAAGCACAGGGCCTAGAAGGGCCTAGGAGTTCCATGTCAGGAGATGTTTAACACAATGATTAGGAGCTTGGGGATATGGGGGCCAAATGGTGGGGCCCAAATCCCAGGTTTCCCACTTATTAGCTAATTGATCTTGGGCAAGATATTTAACCTCATCAGTGAAATGGTGATAATGATAGTAACTAAACTCATGTGATTATCATGATTCTTCAAGCTGAGTGTCAGGAACCTCCTAGCTTTAGGCCAGCCCAGCTCTGAGGATAATGATGTTATTGTTATATTCTCATTTTCATTACACTTGCCCTTGAAAACTCAGCACAGACATGTGCAGCACGTTCGGGGCCAAACTGTTAAGGCCTTGAACAGGGCGGGGTCAGGGCATAGGCATTTTGTCCTAGAAGTGAAGAGGAGTTTTGGAAGCTGGAGAATGGCAGGCTCAAGCTCCTTCTCCCTCCCTCTGCCCTTGTTTTCTCATTTCCTCTTTTCTTCCCTCCGTTAAAATGATGACAGTATGTTCAAGTTGTGCAAATCAAAGGAATAGATTAGAAACAGGAGAATGAATGTGCTTAGCAGACCCAGGAAATCTCCAGGGGATTGGAATTGATTACCCAGAGGGTAACACACAAAATGATCATTTTTCTGCATGTGGTGAATGAAGGGATTGAAGTAGAAGGTTGGAAGCACCTCTCCACTCCAACCCCCCCAATCCCATAAGTTTTCTCCATCCTTGGAGTCATGGGGTGAACAGGAGCAAGTGGGCCACCTCCTGGCAGTCTTTTTCTGGAAGGGTTGGTGGCAGAGGAAAACCAGGACGTTTTTCAGCATGCATAACTACCTCATTTCATTTGGAGAGGAGACTGCCTATCCTGGAGATGCTGGGACCTTGAGAAGTCATGTGGGTGAAGGGATTGATGGATTGATGACATAGGATGTCATTGAGTGACACAGGAGGTCACTGAGGCCTATAAACACTGATGCCTGCCCCCAGATGAGGAAGGACCTCTGCAAGTGGACTCTGTGTGGCCCCACAGGACCCTGTTGTCTTGTGGGCTGGTTTCTGGGCTCTGGAACTTAGCAGGATTTAGCAGGGTCAAAAATTGCTTCTGTTTTTGGAGAAGCTGACTGCAGGCTGGGTGCAGGCTGGAGGGTGCCTTGTAGGCCAGGGGCCTCTGGGTTCTGTTTGTAATTCATTTTAGGTTGGCTGTGGGAACCTGGCTTTAGTGAACTCAGTCACCACAGGGGATGAAATCGCCATCGTGGTTAAGCAGCTTATCTATCCATCTGAAAGGGCAAGATTCTGATTTCCACCTGCTGTTCACCATCTTTTTTTTTTCACCGTGAAGGTTGAGATTTATTTGAATAAAGAGTGAAACCAAAATGATCTGCCATTCTATATGATACCTTGGCATATATTAGAAGAAAGCACCCCTTCAGGACATAGGTAGCCCATCAAGCTCTTTACAAGGCCTATATTTTACCCTTTTAATCAGTCCCTGGTCAGGGAGAATTTGTGCAGTGCCCAACCAGATGTGGCAGCTCTGCATGAAAGGGAAAACCCATAAAAATAGACTGAGTCAGTCGTTTGGAGGAGGGTGTGGTCCTGGGTGTCTGTATTACTGGACCCTTTGGATCCTGAGACCCATTTTCTCAAGCAATGGTTCTCAAACTTGAGCACGTATCAGAATCATCAGGAGGGATTGTTGAAGCACACAGATTGCTGGTTCCAACCCACAGTTTCTGATTTGGTAGATCTGAGATGGGGTCCAAGAATTTGGATTTCTAGGTCTCAAAGTGATGCCGATGCTTTTGGTCTGGGAGTCACATTTTGAGAATCATTTTCCTGGAACCTAGTGTCCCAACCCAGAATGTCCCATTTGCAGGTACTAGCTACTCGGCTTGTTCATTACAACCAAAGCTGCTTTCATTTTTAGTGGTACACATTAGCCCCAAATATATGGTTTCACTGAAACTTTTGGGAAGGGGTTCTAAAGAGAGCCCTTTTCTCGGCAGCTTCCTATAGTCTAGGAGCCCAGTGATGAGCTTGGGTGAGTTCAGCATCCCAACCAGCACAGAGTGGGATGGAACTGGCTCTCTTTCTCCAAACGCCTCAAGTCCTTCATGCATTCTCTCCCAGAATCTTACTTCTTGGATTGAAACCTCTCCTTGATTTGTCTAGAGAGCTGCTTTTTTATAGTCTGCAGAAAATATGCTCTGCTATTTTTTGGTCAAAGTATAAAAAAACAAAACAAAACAGAATTTGTTAGGAAATTGTGCTGATACAAATTAGTACCCAGACAACTTAAAACACATACACTCACACCAATGCAAACACATACATGACACCCACACATAGGAGAACACATATGTGACACCCACACTCATGTAAAAACACACAATACCCCCACACCCATGCAAACACACACAACAACCCCTCCACCCATGCAAACACACACATGACACCCACATCCATGAAAAGTCAGACATGACACCCACATCCACACACATACTAACACACAGACAACCCCTCACAGTCATGCAAACACACACAGCACCCCCACCCATGCAAACACACATGACACCCACACTGATGCAAACACACAGTACACACACCCACACACAAACCCATGCAAACACATATAACACAGCTTCTTTGCAGACATCTCTGAGTCAGGCTGAATGAATAACGGGCTGTCTGGGCATTTACAACAGAGTCAATGAAATTTGGACTCACTGGAATTTGGTTATCGGCATTATGTTGTTCCCTCTGGGCCATCACGGAACGAAACTGGGACACTCATTTTTGTAGCTGCTGGAGCTTCAAGCTCCTCTGCGGTCTTGGCCATGGCTTGGCAGGCTTTCAGACGCAGATGGCTCTCCCACTGGCCCTCCCAGGACCACAGGACATTTTTTAAAAGGTTGACCACCAAGTCACCGCATCTCGTTAGTAGCAGCATTTATTTTATCTGTGAGAATAACTGTCCTTCTTAGCTTCTCAATTTGTCACCTGTGCAGTGATTTATTACCTTCCAAAGCCGCAGTAATTGTATAATGATGCAAAAATAATGACAAGCCATTCTGATAAACTTTATTACCTGCAGCATCTTACATTCAGACTGCATTCCAGCATGTAGTGAGGGATTCCAGAGCACACCCACAGGACTGACAGCCTCAGAGAGGGAAGTGTCTCAGGCCTGAAAAAAGGAAGGGAGGAAGGGGAAAAGAAATGGGATTTGAGACTCCTGAATGGGGCTGGAGAGGAACTGGGCTGATGTGAGTGGACTCCATTGTTTAGGGCATACACGTCAAATTGGGCTATCTACATTTGTATCCCCCCAGTGCTATATTTACTTAATTATTTTAAAGTGGGAATATAGAATTAGCCTTTAAAAGGCTTCAATGAAACATATGTTCAAAATAATGTGTGGTCGAGCTCCCATTTTTATCTTCAACCTCTCCTTTGAAGGGTTTCCTATTTATCAAACGACCAAGCTTTCAGCTGTGGCACCGGCTCAGTCATACCTTCTCTTGAGTGGAGGGGTGAGGCACCACACTGTGTTCTAGTGCTGGTGTATACATGACTGAGAAGGCAGTGTTACAGCATACCTTTCAGATTTGCTTCTCATTTTGGAAAAAATACATGAAGTTATAAAGCCCTTCATGTAGAATAGAGCATTGAGAGAGAAAATCATAGCCAAGTAGGTCTGATATGAGGTCCTTCTAGTTATCAGAGCTTACCTAATCTGGGTCTGTGGTTTCAGGGAAGTTTCTCCCATTTACTTTCCTGAACCAAAGAGTAATGAGTCTCCTTGCGCAGCTGACGGTACTGCCTCCCCTCTGCTTCATGGCGACCTGCCAGTGCCTGCAGGCTTTTTTTTTTTGCGGACCGGGGATTGAACCCAGGGGCGTTCTACCTCCGCGCTACACCCCTATTTTTTATACTTTATTTTGAAACCGGGTCTCAAGAAGGAGAGAGAGAGAGAGAGAGAGAGAGAGAGAGAGAGAGACAGGGAGAGACAGGGAGAGACAGGGAGAGACAGAGAAAGAGCTGAGGCTGCCCACAAACCCGGATCCTCCGGTCTCTGCCTCCCAAAGTACTGGGATTACAAGCATGCGCCACCACACCCAGTGCCTGCAGGCTTTAATGAAGGGTTCTCTTGGGATTGCACCAGTGGACCTGGGCCAGGTCATCGTCCTGAGGTGGGGCCTTGGCAGTAAAGACTGGAAGAGACTGTACCAGAGTGCTGATGTTGCTAGTGCTGACCAATGTCCACTTCTCTCATCTGTACAGCTCATAGTTGGACTACAATTCCCAGCCTCTCTTGCAGCTAGAAGGGACCACGAGTTTTGTTCTGGCCAATGGCATGCAGGCATTTCCAGGACTGGCCATTATACACCCTGTGCTCCTATCTTCCTTTATCTCTCTTTCTCCACCTGCCAGTGGAGGAGGTACTACAACAAGATTAAAAAAAAAAATACTAGGTGGAAGCAGCCATTGAGGGTTGAGCCACTGCCAGGAAGAGAGACTCTGAAGATTCTACTGGATTGATGCGAATGAGAAATCATTTTCGTGCAAAGGCACAAGATTTCAGAGTTAATTCACTGTCATGGTATGCTCTATTCTATTCTGATTCCTTTCATCTGAGAATCCATTTAAGAGGGTAGTTCTATGCCCAAAGCTGTGTCTTGGACTCCTGGAATCTGGCCAAGGTCTTTCTGGTTGACCAGGGCCTTATTTCCCTCTTCTGAGTCCTCAAAATTGGAAAACCTCACATCTCAGCATGATATTCAAATGGTCATGACTCCAACTCTAGAGTTGGAGACCCCCAGATGCTTCTAGGGAGATTGTGATTTCAAGCCAAAGACTAGAACAAAACTGTCACCTAGTTGGCTTAAAGAAAATCCAGTTGGGCAATGGACATGGGGTTGTATAATTGTCCTTCAGGGTCCCAGCTGCCACAGACTTGAGAGTTGCTTCTGGCCAAGTGCTGAGGAGATGTCTTCACTAGGCAAATGTCTTCTGATGCCCAAGCCACACCAAACCAGAGCCCTGGGGGGACAACTGGCCTTCGTAGGGCTGGCTGGGGTCTGTGGGAGCCATGTGGCAGCCTTCACCTGGCTTCTTCAGCTTCTAGCATGGAGGCATTGGGCTTTGGGGCCTTGCTAAGCTCACTCCTAGAACCAAAGGAGTGAAAGTGTCCTGCCTCCCCTAATCAGCAGTTGTTCTTGCCCAGATCAGAGCATTTTCTTCCTCGCAGGATGGTGGAGCAGCCAGCTTTGTTTCCGTGGTTGAGCTGGGATGGGGCTGCATGCCGGGCAGGCAGGCGCTCAGAAAGCCCATTTTCACTCGCTACCATTTTTCCATCTGCATGTGTTCTGCACTCTGGGGGTATTTGTAGTATCCTAACAGTATTATTGAGCTGGGAGATGCACTTGGGGAAGTGTTTGCTACCTCAACATTTTGGCTACATCTAAACAAGCTGGGGATTTACTGAGGTCAGCAATGGGTGGATGGTCAATAAAGCATTTCAGATAAAACTCCATTTTTGCCTCCAGCAAATTCCCAGTGTTACTTTGCCTTTGTAAACAACATCTTAAGGAATGCTGATTGTAAATCATCTGCGATGCACCTTTACCCCTCTCATGCTGTAGGCTCCTCTTGATAATTTTGTACGGAAGGCAAAAAGGGATTCTTGGACCAATGAAGACTCTGAAGGCCAGAGGATTAAGAGCTCACACCTAAGGTCACAGTGAGTTTGAGCGAGGTGGATTAGGATCCCAGTATCCCAGCTCCTGTCCTTGCCTGGCATAGTCTCCAGCACCTTAGTTAGCTGTGGGCTGAGAAGCTTCCCTGACCTGGGTCTGTGCCCCTGTCATGCACATGATGAGTTTACCAATGGGCAAGTTTCAGGCAGCCACACGTCCGCTGATGTTAATAGGGCTAAAGGCTTACCTCACCCACTGTCTGAGCAGGCTGGCAGGCAATCAGATTTTCCTCTGGATCTAATTACCTGAGAAGAAAAGTACATTTCACTGTAAAGCCATTGGACTGCCCTCCACACAGCCTGCAGGCAGATGTAAGCTGAGGATGGGTCTTGCCCAGGAAGGAAAAGACCTGGTGTGCATGGCCCACTGCGGGCATGACCTAGTGCTGATTGCCTGGGCTCAGAACATGAACTCTGCAGCTTTCTCCCCAGCCCGAGGGAGGCATCTTCAGGGGAGCTAAAGCTGGTGTGGCAGAGGACTTGGTGATGAACAAGGAGGGGCTGGAGAGCAGTGACCCATCCCTGAGGATATTCAGTGGAAACAGCTGAGAACTGACTGGAGGCATCCAGGAGCTCAGCTAAAGGCACCTCCTTAGGAGTCCTCTTGCCCAACCCTCATAGGCTTCCCAGGACAGCCTGCGTATTCCTATGTTGTGTAAGGCTTCCCGGCATGTCCCAGGCAGTGGCTCCTCCCCTGCAGAGCGAGGGCTGGGACCCAGTGTCATAACTGAAATGGCTCTGGCCTTACCCCAAGCTACCAAAGCACCTTTTGGGAGATGACAGAGGGGAATTATTGAGCAACACGGGCAGGTGCCGCCGCAGGTCAGGAACTGAGCCGAGGGCAAACGCTTTGACTAAGCTGTTGCGGATGGCGAGGGCAGGTGTGCAAAGCAGGTAGCGAATAACACACTTTTTAGCTTAACTAGGGCTAGGGTCTGCATGCAGGTCTCTTAGATTCAGCCTGTACTGCAGCCAGTGCCTAGGCTTACGAGATCCAATGAAGTTTTCAGGAATTTGATGAACTGAGTAATAATTTTTTGGCGGCTTCCAATTGGCCACGGTAAGAATATTTGGACCACAAAATCTGGCCAGTATGGCACTAGGTAGGCCTGCCCTGAAGGTGGATTTTTCTTAGCCCGATGCTAGAAATCTCGAGATTTTGCTGGGACTTACATTTACATCAGTGACTTCCAGGCAACCTCCTTCCTGATTTGGTGTGACCTACCTAAGTTCTTTCTTTGCTCTGCTCTGGCAGGTCTGCCCTGCAGGCTGGGGATTCTGTGTCCTCTCAGTTAGGGGAGAGGCCAATCGACCTTCAGGCAACGGCGGCTGCTATTCCTCTTGGTGCTGCCTGTCAGATGCGTGCAGCGCTGCTCTGACCCCGGGCTTCCCTTGTTCCTCTTCCCATGTGCATGTTTTCTCCAGCCAGGCCCTGTAGTGATCGCTGCCATCTGCTCATTCCTCTCCTTTGCTCTCAGGGCGGGCCCTCCGCTGGGCCAGCATACGTTGAGCCCACTGTGCGGTGCCACTAGCGGGCATTTGCTGCATTTTGGGATTTATTTATTTACTTTTAAACTTTAAGGGCTTAACTAATGTAACGGATGGCCCCTGATTGAACTTCATCCTCTTTGGTCGGCATTAGATGGTGCTCACCATGCACCCCCTAGGGGCACGGTCTCAGGTGATCTCCACGAGGACCAGTGGAGGGATCCTTGGCGCTCTTAGCTCCATTTTGCTGAGAAGGAACAGCAGGCAGCTGTGCACAGTTAGTGAAAGGGGTTCCGACACAGTCTAGAGCCCAGAGCCTGTACACACTGCCCCAGCTGCAGGCTCTGTGGAGGAGAAGCTGCGGCGGTCAGGGGAGACATGGAGCTTTGGACTTGCCCTGCACCTGCAGTTTTGAAAGCTCTTGGTGACCAGTGGGGTTGTGGGGTTGCAATGAGGTTTCAAAGGCGGTTTCGCTGTGGTTGAGATGGGCACTGAGCAGAAAAGAGATACTCTAGACATATCGCTTGCGTTTTGCACTAGTTTCCTAGGGTAGTCGTACCAAAACAAATTTTGGAATCCACAAACTGGGTGACTTCATATAACAGAAGGCTATTGTCTTACGGTTCTGGGATCCACGAGTCCAACATGGAGGTCTCAGCAGGGTTGGTTCCAACTGAGGCTAAGAGGAAGAATCGGTTCCAGGCCTCTGCTTTAGCTCTGGGGGTTTGCTGGTGATCTTTGGCAGTTCTCCACTTACAAGAGCATTGCTTCATCTTCTAGGGCTTTCTCCCTGTGTATCTGAGTCGGTGTCCAAATCCCTCCTTTTTGTAAGGATGCCTGCCATATTGGTTTAGGGACACCCTAAGGATTTCATCTCATTTAGTTATTAAATCTCCAATGATCCCATTTCTAAATAAAGTCACATTGTAAGGTGCTGAGGGTTAGGACTTCAAATTATGAATTTAAGCACAATGCAACCTATAACGGGGTTGTTCATATTCACTCTCAAACCAAGAAAAGCTACTTAAGGAAAAATCTTTGCTTTTGTTCCCATTTCTTGTCTTTTTATTCACACTGAAACTTCTGATCAAAATGAGGTAGACAAGCACTCCCTCATCTGAACTGATTGACATCTCCTAATTGTTCTTTGTCCTCTAGGTACACCCTTGGGGCTTCCTCACAGGTCTGCTCCCTTAGGGTGGGGTGAAAGCACTTGTATGGGTGAAACTTTCCTTCTCCAGTGATCTGAGCTGGGTCTCTCCCCAACCCTAGGGTTTTCTTCTTTAGTGGGCTTTATTTTGATTTCATTGTTCTGAATAGCCCATGCTCTGCAGGCAGAACACCCAGCACCTGAAGAGATGATTTGGTTGGTACTGTGGGAGCTAGTACAATGAGTGGCTGCTGCTGATGGGGCCTTGAGAAGCTACATCCTGTCATCCCAGTACTTGGTAGGCTGAGACAAGAGGATCACAGGTTTGAGGCCAGCTTCAGCAAGTAGCTGAGACCCTCAACAACTTAGTGAGACCATTTCCAAATAAAAAATAAAAAGGGCTGGGGGTGTAGCTCAGAGTTAGGATGTCCCTGGGTTAAGTCCCCAGCAACCCCCCCCCCATCAAAAGACGCTTTTCCCTAAGTGGCCCAGCTCCCCTGGTGGAACAAACTTCCACACCCCTGGGTGGGTGTGGCCACTTAGAGAAAGGACTGGTAGCTGGGCTTGAGAGGCTGGTTCCCATCCTGGAGGGTTATGGGGGAGAGGGAGTTGGGAAGAAGTGGGAACTGCTTAGCTCTTGGGCACATCACTGTAGTGTCCCCTCTCAGGGACATGCTTGTGAGGCCTTGGCAGACTCTCCAGAGCCTTCCCTTCCCACCAGCAGATGGGCTCTTTCCATCATGGGAAGAAAGCCTTAGGGGCCATGTGGTGACTCCCCAACTCAATATGAGACTAAATTTTTCTCCTGAACTCTCAGACTGAATATTTCCACTCGATTTCATCATTTATTCACCCATTTCTTTCCTCATCCAAGGACAAGACTGGCCCAAAATAGTGTGGGCTGGGGGAGGGGAGAATGTTCTGGACAAAGAGACAAAGGGTCAAAGAGTCAAAGGTGGTAGAGAACATGGCATATGCCCCAAATGAAAGAAGGTGGATCTGGCTGGAGGGCAAAGTAAAAGGGGGTACAAGAGAGGAATTGGGGGAATCTTGGCCCCCACATCAGGAAAGTCCAGGCTAAGAGGACTGGGCTCATCCTGAGAGCACGGAAGGGTCTTAAGTTGAAGAGTGACGTGGGTGGAAGATCATTCTGGAAGTAATTGTGGTGCCTTGCCTAGGCATGGGGAAAAGGGGAACTGTGTGCCACATATCAAAGGTAGGGGGTGAGGTAGGATAGAGGAATGGGGGAAATAGGCAGAAAGGAGACAGATACCTCCATGATCACCCTCCCCTTCACTCTGAAGGCCTGTTTTCCTCCAAGCCTGAATTCGTAAAAGGCCCAGTAAATCTTAGAGCACTATAAATCCAGTTAATTGGTGCATTTATATTTTCTTAGCCTACAGATTATATTTTAGAGTGATCAGAATAAGTCGAGAGGAATATATTGTTCAAAACCCAGTGATGGGGGGTATAGCCTAAGTGCTATCCATCAACCAGATAACATCAGCCTGAAGATTCTGAGAAGAACCAGACCACCATCCCTGCTCTGCACTCCACAATCAAGCTTACCCCCCCACTCACTGTTTGCACACCCCATTTGCTCACCATTTACCAAGTTTCCTGTAAAAGAAGAGCCATGCTCCCCACAGGCGTCTCTCGCTGCTCTCTCTCATTCTGGAGATCGCTGTCTGTGATGGTTTGGACCGTCAACTTGACTGGATCATGAAACACTTAAGATGATGTGACTTTGGGTGTGCTGATGAGACGATTGGCTTACATAAGGGCAGATTGAAGGGGAAGTCCTGCCCTGAATGTGGGCAGCATGGTTCTGATAGGCGCAGGACCTGGATAAAAAGGAGAAAGCCATGTGAATGTATGTGTGGTTTTTCCTGAGAAAACACACGGGCTCTCACCTGGGATATCAGCCTTCAGCTCTTCAAACTGGGCTTTCGCCATTGTTTCTCCAGAGAGTTTCCTGACCTTTCCATCTTGGACTGGGACTGCATCATTGGCCGCTCCTCTTCTGAGACTCTAGCTCTTGGACCGCTCATCCACTCGGGACTACACTGCTTTGGACTGTAAACTAATCTGATAAATCCCCGTTGACCATATACATATCCTGTGAGTTCTATGACTCTAGCACCCCTGACTAATATACCCACATTCTCCCTTGAATGTGCATTTCTTATTTCTCTAAACAAACCTGTATGTGGCTCCATTCTTTCCCCTGGAAACTCTTTTCCAACCTGTGTCTGCTCCAGGTAACTGCTACAGTAACGTGAAGACCGACTGAGATGGAGCTAAGATTAGATCAAAAGATGATTTAAGGGGTTGTTAATCTAAATGTTCACTTACCAGTTCCTGAGTGTCCTCTCTGGATTTGTGGGGGGCAAGTGGAGTGAGAGGGGGTCACCGTGGTGCCTGAGTCCTTGGAGCTGCTCTGTCTTCCCTTCATTGGATGAAGAAACTCTTGGGTTGACCTGCTCCAGGCGGAGGCCCGTGCATTTTTCTCATTCTGGGTAAAGCACTGGGGACCAGGAGGCTGTCAGCAGCAGTTCCTGCTTCACAAGAGAGCTTTGTTTGAAGAAGTTTCAGAGTGCAAAAGTCAGACGGAATACAATGGAGACACAAAATGAAATTGCTCTTTACAAGAAAAAACAGGTGCAATAAAATGGTAATACACTTGTTTGAAAGCGGGTGAACGTCCTGAGGATTTCGAAAGGCTACTGAGTAGGTTAAGCAAAGGTGGAGTTAGAAAGGGAGAGAAGGAAGGCTGGTCAGGAAGGTTCATGGGGGCAGGTGGGGACGTCCCCACCTGCGTGGTCGGGAGGTGTGGATTGCGCAGACTTGATGGGAGGGCTCTGAACACCCATTGAAAACCCAGCCTGGGACAGAGGCTATCCAGGGGAGCAGGAACCGCTGTCATCCCTCCTCACCCCAGCTCTGTCCTCTGTGCCCTCTGCTTGCCATCCTCTCTATAGTCAGACATGGCCTTGTGGTCAGTCTTTTCTACAGTGGCTTCCCAGACACCTCTCAAACCCTCTGGACCGAGAGATCAGGGGAGAGAGGAGCAAGATCCAGAACATTCCACATGCTACATCTGCAAAACGGGAGCAGCCCTCCCTGAAATAGGAATGTTTAATATTGGTCCAGGCTCCCTCCAGTGACCTGGGTGAGGACTTCATGGCAAGTCAGTCATCTGTTATGAATTATTGGTTAAAAGGCTCCTAGATTTCCACATTGCTATAGGGCTGTGCTGACAATCAAAAGGGAAGCCGAAAACTGGCAGTTTTCAGGTGTAGAGTGTTTTGTTCGACTCGAACGGTGCGAGTTATTTATTTATTTTACTCTAAATGCCTTTAGACGGAGCGAGCACCTGCCGGTTAATCACAGTCATCTGACACTCAGCTGCTCCTTTGCCTGCAATTCGCATGAGAAGAGACCCACGCGGATGAAAGAGTAGCCTCCCTTCGATTTGCACGGTGAGCCAAGGTTCTGGGCAGAGCGCCTGGGACGGCCGCTGGTCCCCAGGAGAGCTGCGGGGAGAAGCCGGGAGGCTGAGAGGCAGCACATTTGCTCTCTGAAGTCAGAACGGTTACAGAACCATTGAACTTCTGCTCGCGCTCCACAAGGCGGCTTCTATTTGTGAGGGTTTTTGACTTTGGTCTCCAGACAAGTTGGAGTTTATAGAGGAAATAAGTGATTGGAATGACTAAAGAGGATGCTTTCAGGATGAATTTCCAGCGTTGGGTCTAAAGTGAGGTGAGGCCAGGGTGGAGGCCGATTACTCAGCCTGGAGAGTCTCTTCTGAGCTGACTTCATCCCTCCTCTGAATCATTCTCAGCTTTATCCTAAGCGGAGGAGAGGCAGGAGCTGGCTTTTTGTGCAATTAACGGGGTCTCACACCCCGTCTCCTTTTATTCATTCAGTCACTCAGTAGACACATGTTTACTGAGCACCTGGTATGTGCCAGACACTGTCCCAGCTGCTGGAGATGCAGCCGTGAATGAAACAAGCACAAATTCTTGCCCCATGGAACTTACATTCCAATGTATATGTAATGGAGGATAAAATGAACGAGTAAGTTACATGGTATGTTAGAAGAAGATACCATGCTCTGGAGAAGATGAACGGCTGTGGGAGTGGGGTGGGCATGCTGTGGGGCGGGCAGGGGAACCTGTGATTGTAAATAGGGTAGTCAGAGAAAACCTCATGGAGGTGACATTGAATGCAAGACCCCAAAGAAGTATGGGATAGTAGTGTGAATACCGGGCTGGGGCATTCCAGGCAGAAGGGTAATTCGTGCAAAGATCCCGAGGTGGCAGGGCTAGATCTGCTATGTCTGAACTGGCCAGCGGGAGGGAGAAAGGGAAGAGGAAAGTAGAAGGATGGAGAACTGCTGGGGTGATTGTGTGGATTTAGGCATCCGCTCTGAAGAGCGCAAAGCCACAACTGGGTTTACCTTTGTTGGGATCATTGTAATAGACTGTAGGGGACAGGGGTGGAAGCTGGGGTTCAGTGGTAGCTGCTGATTGGGCCAGATCGGAGGGGCCACAGGGGTACACAGCCGTGGGGAGAAGTGGTTGGGTCATGGGCAGATGCTAAGGCAGAGGGGACCTGTCCCTCCTGCTCCTGCAGTCTCTCTAGGTGGTAGGTGGCTCGGGAATTTATTCTGCCCTCTGTGCTCAACACTTTCCTGGGCTTCTCATACAATATCAACTCATTTTGTCCTCCAGCATCCTGTTGAGATAGATTTGATTTTCTTATTTTATAGAAATTGAAGGCCAAGGAGGTGGCTCATTGGCCTGCATATAGCATATGAAGGGCAGGAGTGGGTGCCCCCTTGCTGCTAAACTCCTTGCCTTCAGCCCAGTTAAGGAAGGTTCAGTGGTTTCTAGATCCGGTGAAAGATGTGGATGCTTCGCCTGGGTGAGATCGGCTGTGACTCATCCAGGCGGGTCTGAGGACAGAGCCTTGATGGAGCCCTGCAGGTCTTTCGATGTGTCCATGTGTCCCCTGGGGCCACAGATGGGGGGTCTTCCTGTGCTTCCTTCTGTCCCCACCCTCTGCAGCTGGGCCTTGAGCAGGCTCCTCTTGGCCTTCCTTTGCTTTTAGCTGGTTTTGGAGCTCCACACTTTAACCAAAGCCTGGGCCTTGTGAAGCCAGAACTAAGTCTGGTTGTGAACAAAGTGAATTATGTCTGAAAAAAAATAGAAGGCTGATTTCGGGGCACATTGAAATGCACACATGTCACAGGAAGTTGAAAAGGTTTTTCCAGGAAGTTGAGTAGTTGATCCAGAATTGGTACCCAGGGCTGAAACTGAAGACTGAGAGTTGCTAAGTCCTGTGTATGTTAGTGAGACTGCCGACACCTGGGAGCAACTCTAATCCTTCTGTGACTAGCTGTGTCCCAGGGCCCTCCCCATGGGCAAATATGGAGGCAGAGGAACCTGCACCTCTGCCTTCTCAGAAGGGATCAGAGGGGAGAGCTGTAGTCATCATAGCCCACGGCTCATTAGGAGAGGGGAATCCCTCACCTTGGTTCAATCCCCAAGTCAGGTGAGGGCCTTGGAAGAATGGAGGGTAACTACAACCGGAAGCAGCAGCAGCTCATATTCTCATCTTAAATGTCTGCTGATCCCCAACTTTCTGATCTGGCCCTGTGCCTGGAAAGGCAGAAGAGGACGGCATTAGGCGTGGAGGCCCTCGGGAGCACAGGAGCTCACAGAAGAGACTTGTGTTGTGTCTGTGTTTTGGTGTTTCAGGGGCCACGAGTGTTCCTGGGCCTGGTGGACGATGGGGAAGGTGGGTGAGCTTGCAATGTCCTGCCTGGTGGGTGGTGGATGCTGTAGAATGGAGTGCGCACTGGTACAAGGAGAGCTGGTGTCGGTCCTCCGTCTCTGGGAAGTGTGCAGGGGAGGGAAGTGGCCCTGTCCAGAGGCTACCAGGCCACCAGCAGAGCTGAGTTGTGAAGCTGCTGCTGTCAGTCCCTGCTCTTTCTCCTCCCTCTCTCTCCACTGCCAGGGTCCCGGTCAGCCTTGCTGGGAGGGAGGGAGGGGAGCAAAAGAGATTTAAATTTAGTTTGAGATTCAAAATTTAAACTTATATGACTTTTTTTGGTACTGGGATTGAACCCAGAGGCATTCTACCACTGAGTTATATCCCCAGCCCTTAATTTTTAAAAAATTTTTTAAATAGGGTCTTACTAAGTTCCTGAAGCTGGCCTTGAACCTGCCATCCTCCTGTCTCAGCCTCCCAAGTACTGGGATTATAGCCATGCACCACCACACTCAGTTTATGTGACTTTCAATAACCAGAAGTGATCCGAAGGGTAGGAAATTTGATGAAAGTATTGCTAGAGATGGGACCGGGAATTAGATGAGGCTGGATTAGAGCAGCTAATCAAGGAAACACCTGTTTGTATCCCACCATGTTATAGCTCACATTTTCTAACATCGTGGAAATGGAACTAAGATAAAGCAATATCCATCATTCCAGCCAACCCTGCTCTGACTTCAATTGTCAGTGAGAACCCCTGGGTTGCCCGGGATGAGCAGACCGCCTTGAACCCTCGGAGCACATCCTGCTAGAGGGCAGACTCGAACATTGCAGGAACAAGTGGAGAAGCGCTTCCAACATAGGTGATGAGCACTGAGTGGTCAATTAAATTAATAAAGTGTACGAGGAGGAAACCAAAGCAAAGCGTTCGGAAGCATCTTACAATTGGGAAGCTTCCAAAGGAGGCGCAGGCAGCCGCCATCTGACAGGAGCCTCATCCACACGGAGCATTTCCTGGGAAACCCTTTCTGACTGTGAATTTTATGGAATATGTAGAACAATGTCAGCCAGTGGGGGCTGAGGATACTGAACCTTCTGGCAGTGGGGAGCGTTCCCCAACAGCTGGGAACTAGCTATGAAGGAGACCTCAACGTACAGCCCTTCCTATAAAAGTAGAATAAGTGCATTCTTGGCTCATTTTGTGTTCTGGCCATAGCAGACATATTTTTACATGGCTGTCATCATAGCTGTGGATGCAATTTTGGTCTTTCCTTTAACTGGAAGCACAGACTTCAAATGGCTCCTCTTCATGACGTTAGAATGTTCTATTGTAAATTTCAGGCACACTGAGCATTTCTCATATGGTTATTAGTATGGTTAAGATTATATATGAGCTGGCGTTGTGCAGCATGCCTATAATCCCAGTGCTTGGGAGGCTGAGACAAGAGGATCGCAGATTCGAGGCCAGCCTCAGTAACTTAGATCCTCAGCAACTTAGTGAGACCCTGTTTCAAAATAAAAAAATAAAAAGGGCTGAGAGTGTGGCTCAGAGGTAGAATGCCCCTGGGTTCCATCCCATCCCAAGCACCCCTGAAAAAGAAAAAGATTATATCTGATACTGCATCTTTGTGTGCACAAAGTTTTCTCCCTTTGAATGGTCTCATGGAGATCCTTTTTGATCAGAGTCAGGTTGGTGGCAGTTGTTGCCCACAGTGGCACTTCCCTGCAGTGACCTTGACCTCCATCGTGTGTGGTGGGGCAGCCATGTTCCTGGCGGTGTGGGTGAGGTGCCCTGGGGTGACTCCTTGCTGGGCTGGAGGAGGAAATGCTTGGACATCTGTAGGCAGCTTGTTGATCAGGACCAGCGCCTTGAAGGAACTGCTCTGGTTCAAGTACCTAGAGTTGAACAAGGCTGACTTCCCGTATCCAGTACAGGGTGTCGATTCATCTCCTCCTCCCACCCATGGTTGCTGATGGGTAAACTCCTAAGAGCTCACTTACCGTCCTCACTGTCAAACCCAGTGCCCCTGGGTAAGAAGGAGCCCGGCTCACTCATTCACTTTAAATCTTGTTTAAGAAACAATCCCTGTGCCTAGACCTGTGGTAGGTCTCATGGAGGAGGGAAATGGTGGAGGACACCCAACCTCTGCTTAGATGCCCCTTCCTCCTGTCCTCTCCAGTGCTCTGGGGCTGTGCCACTGCAGTCACCGGTCTCATCAGTCACATCTAAGCCCTGACTTGAGCCAGGCACTTTCTAAATTGCACCATCTTGTTTTACTCTCACTGGAATCTTATGAGATAGATGATGTGATCGTCAGGGGAGGAAACTGAGGCACAGAGGTGAAGCATTAGTAATTTGCCCAAGGACTCATAGCTAATAAGTGGCTATAGAAGGAGGTAACTCGACTAAGACAGAGCCTCTGGCACTAAGTGACTCGTGTGTGTGTGTGTGTGTGTGTGTGTGTGTGTGTGTGTGTGTGTATGTATGTGTAAGATGGATAGAAAAATAGATTAAGCAAACCTGACAGTGGTACTGAGCTCTAAGACAGGGTCACCTACCCCACACTTGGTTGGGGAGCATGAAATGAGTATTTTCCAGAAGAGAAGATGCTAGATAATTTTTAAGGAGGAAAAGGAGCGAGATAGAAGGTTATTCAGGAAAATATAAGAGTTATTTAGGCAAGACTAAATTCTAAGACAAGGCTCTATTCTTCAGGGGCAAAATGTGGGCCCTGGGCACTCCAACAGGTGTCAGAGTGGGCAGAAGGGGTCACAGTCTTGCTGAGACAGGTAAGGGATATGGTGGAGCCACTTCTGAACTGGAGGAGCAGGTGGATGGAGAGTAGTTCCTGTCCTGACTTCACACTCCCATCTCAGGGTGGTCAGCTCTGGCTCAGACATGCTCCCAGAGCATCCCAGCCACAGGGGAAGGGGCGGCGGTGTCTCCTGTGTTCTTCCATAAATGCTCCTTACTTCTTATCGATTATAAAGATTATGCTGTATTTCCTTGATGCTAAGACCACCATTGATCTATGGACTGACTTGTCTCCTCCCCCAAATCATGCATTGAACCCCAACCTCTAATATGACTATATTTGGAGATGGACTGTTAAGAAGGTAAATAAGGTTAAATGAGCTCAGCAGGGTGGGGCTTAATCCAAAAGCACTTGTGTCCTTATAAGAGGACGAGACACTAAGGACATTCATGCACAGAGGAAAGGCCTTGGGAGGGCACAGTGACAAGCCAAGGAGAGAGGCCTCAGGGGACACCAACCCTGCCTGCACCTTGATCTTAGACTTCCAGTCTCCGGAGCTGGTAGAGAACAGATTTGTGTTGTTTAAGCTGCCCAGTCCACGGTATTCTGTTACAGCAGCTGCCCTAGCAGACTAATACAATTCACATAAGGCATAGCATCAGTTTGATAGTAATTTGGGGAGGGAAAAAGAAAGAAGAAATTGTATAAATGCACATCCTGGTTGCAAGCATGCATATTAGCAACAAGAAAAAACGTAGGAAACTTGGAAAATATAAAAAACACATAGAGGTGGAAATAGAATATCATATATACTATCAGTACCCAGCTAGGACCATTGTATTGTTTTACATCACTGATAAAAATGCACAAATATACAAATCGTGTGTGAAACTTGTGTTCTGGGTTTTCACTTATCCTATTAGGAACATTTCCTCTTATCAAGACCTTTTCCCAAACTCCATTTCAATAGATATATATCATACATCATAACATATCATATCGTATCATGTCAACATCTATATCATATCATATATCATATATCATATGTTTTTAATTTATTTAATTTTTCTAGCACTATTGGATATTTATTGTATCCAACGTATGCATGTTTTTCCCTACTGTTAATGATGCTCCAGTGAAAATATTTGTACAGACCTCTTTATTACATTATGGATAATTTTCTAAGAGTTAATTCCTAGATTCGGAATTAGTGGGACAGAGGATATAAACATCATTAACAGAAGGGGAAAAACCCCATTTTGTCATGCTTGATATAAATTGCCAAAAACTTTAGGCAATCCTCTGTATTTTTTCCTAACACAGACACTTAATTTCAGATAGGATGTGACCAGTAGATGTAAAATAAAACTATAATTTCTCTGCCCTGGATACAATAGACGAATTAATGCAGTACAAATAGAAGAGTATTTTTGTCTTTTGTGTTTATTTTGATTTTCAACTAGAAGGTAATGGCTACCTTTCACAAACAGAAAGTGATATAATGTGTAAAAGACAATGCCGGCATTCTTGAAATGGTGTGGGCATTGAAGTGGAGCTCTGGGTAAGGGGGGTGCTTGGGTTGTATCACCCAGGCCATCCTATGAGAACCCACTGTCGCTGGTAGCTCAGGACCCCTATGCCAGGAGACATAGGGTATCTCCTCTCTGACCTTCCCTGGGGCTGGCCTGAGGAGTGGTAGACTCCAGCACTTATGACCAAAGACCCAGATTGTCATCTGAGCATCTGGGATACACCTGTCATCTCTTGCACAGTCCCCAGCTTCATAAAGTCAGAGTACAAGGTGTGCAGAAGCCTCATGAGGGAGGGCCTTCCTCATTGCGGGTGGTGGACACCTTTGCTTCCCCTCCCGGAGCCCTTGATCTGCAGTTTCCCCTGCACCCCCAGGACCACCCAGGGACCTTTCTTTTTGATGCATTGAAGATTTAAGATAATGAGTGGGAAGGTAGGGCTTTGCATCTTCTCTGGTCTGTGCTTTGCTTTTTACCCTTGCTCTTTGGTACAATATCTTTAATATAGATCCACATGTCACACACCTCGCTGTTACATTGTTTTCATATAACCACATTTGACACCCCATTTGACAATGTCAACATTCGCAGAGGCTCCTCAATGCCTTTGACAGTATCAGCCTTTAGAATGTTTTCAGAACACTTCCAGGTAAGCACATTTGACAAGATCAGCAGCTGGAATGTTCCACAAAACTCTGCATTCAGTTTCGAACACCAGCGGCTCCTGTTTTCACAACATCCCCGCACACTAAGGACTTGTTCATTCAGCACACAGTTTTCTTTTTCTTTTAAGAGCTTAAGAAATACCAGGCTCTGTGATAGGCTTTTGTTTTTTTTTTGACATTCAGGATGAAGATAATTAAGACTTAACTAGCACTTTCATACAACTCTTAGTTTACCCCAAACTACTCCTAACCAGCATTTATTGAACACTTACTATGTGTCAGGCACTGAGCCAAGAGTTTGTCAACCAGCAACCCATTTACTCCTTCTAACCAACCTAAGAAGTAGGCCAGATCCATCCTATTTTATAACTGATGAACTGGAAGGCTAGCAGCTGGTCTGAGTGCACAAAGACAGGAAGGAGAAGAACCGGGATTTGAATGTAGACACTTAGACTCCAGGGCTTTCAGCCTTTATTCTCTTATTGTGTACTACTGGTTATACTGCCGTTATTGTAATAGTGTATGAGCAAAGTGCCTTGGGAGCAAAGTCAAGAGCTATCAATTGCCTAGGGATGTTGAAGGAAGGTTTCAGGAGAGGGAAATACTTGAAGGGACTTTGAGGGTTCAGTAGGAGTTGGGTCAAACAGATGTAATAGTTGGTCTGGTGTGTCAACTTGACTCACCCCAGATCATGTGACTTTGGTTGTGTAACAGTGGATTGAACCAGAAGTCCTGCCCTAAATGTGGGTAGCAGGGTTCTGATAGGTGCAGGACTTGGATAAAAGAAGGAGAAAGCCGTGTAGAAGTAGCCGCTACTCTTCCTGAAGAGAATGCATCTGCTCTCGTTTGAGATCGTCAGTCTGCAATTTTGCCGTTTCCTTGAGGAGCTTCTTGATCTTCTGCTCTCGTCTGGATCCTCGGCCTCCAGCCTTTGAACTGAAGCTTCGCCGTCGTTTCTCCGAGGAGCTTCCTTGTCTTCACATCTTGGACTGGACTTTGAACTGAAGCTTTGCCGTCGTTTTCTCCGAGGAGCTTCCTGGTCTTCACATTTTGGACTGGACTGAATTGGTGGTTGCCTCAATCATGGGGCTCCGGCTCTTGGACCACCCGACCAGCTGCTGATTCCTCTGACTTTTCACGTGTGGTCGAAATTCAGGACTGCATTGTGAGCTAATGTAATAAATCCTTTTTTTCCCCTTCATTCTGTGAATTCTGTCGATATTCTGTTGATCTGTTGAACCCTGACTAATACAATAGAGAAGCTGGGAAAATGAAAGACTGTGCGTATACTCCAGGTAATACTTAAGAGGTGACACTGGTTAGGGAATGGAGCAAGTATGAAGGATGGGGGAGGGTGTGTGAGATAAAGGCCAGACTGGGAAGAACTTTGTATGTGTCAGCGAGGAAAATATTTTCCTGTACCCTGTTTGGTTCAGCGGCTAGGGTCTTGCATACTAAACTGATGAGAGACAGTAACGGGAGGAAAGGTACATAATTTATATTGATATTGATATAAGCAGGAATTTGCAGATCAAAAGTAGAACTCAAAGAAGCACTAAGACTTGATGGGGAGGGGCTTATATACCATTTTAACAAAAGAAAGAGGATTTGGCTTTCGCAAGAAGATAAATTGTGGGGAAACGGCAAGGGAAGGAGTGAAGGCTAAGGGCTAGTTTAGCAAGGTATGCTAATGCAAACTAATCTTCCTGTCAACTCCTTCCCCAGGGACAGTTGCTAGCCCTTTCTTGGTGCCAAGTGGTAAGGGGGAGACAGAGAACTCTCCCTGTGCATCTGTTGATTCTCAGTTGCCTGCAGTTCAAATGAAAAATCCTTATGCCAAAGTGGCATATTTTGGGGTAGATATTCTGATCCCCTTCAAACGCCATGCTAAGGAATTTGGGTTTTATTTTACAACAACAAGAGGTTTTAAGTCTTAAGCGACATGGTCAGATTTATGTGTGAAAATGCATTCTCCTTGCAGTCAGAGGAAGGGTTTAGCAAGGGAGATACCGGAAGCAGAGAGGATGCCCCAGTCTGGGATCCACCCTGTGGAGAAGGGAAGGAAAGAGAAAGCTCCCTCCCTTCTTCCCGTCCTCCTGAACGGAACCTGGGGTTGCAATTTTCCTCTTTGTGGGTGGCTGCTGTTGGGAGGCTGCTCCATCTGTGTGGGGCTCATCACTGCTGGTTCCCAACCGAGGCACCCTGAGAGGCTTCCGGCTCTTCAAAGCCCATGTGGGGGGTGAGCATGCCGCACCCCTCCTGGAACCTCTTGAAGGATCTCAGCAGAGGCTGCTGCTGCAAGATGCAATCTCTGCTTACCGTCTTCCTGGTCCTCAGCCTGTCCCTTCAGCCTCCCTTTTTGCTTTGCAAACATTTAACTTCAGAGATCCACTGCCCTGGGTGTCATGCAAGGGGGCTTCACCTTTGTTGTTCATTTTGGGGCATGAGGCTGTACCCACAGACATGTGAACAGGGGCAGGAGGAAGGGGAGTTTCCTTTCCCCTTGTCTCTTGGAACAGGGACAGGACAGGCAGGCTGCCCCTCACTTCTGCCCCTTTCTCTCCCCTGGGCCCCAGGAAGACACCCTTCCTCATCGCCTCTTCTCCCTGGATTCCTGGGAGGCTGGAAGCCCTGTTCAAACAGCTCTCTTTGGACCAGCTGTTCCCCTCCCTGAAGAAGATTTCTCTCCAGAGCTGGTATCATAGCTTAATGATGTTCCACCAATAAGGGGAAGGTAATTGATTGTTAAGTGAAAATATAAATTGTAATTGAATCCGTCACATTTCAGTTTTTCATTATCCTGTGACAAGTCTCTTAGTGCCTTGGCAAGCACTACAGGGACAGGGAGGGATGGAGAGAGAGGAAAAGAGGGAGATGAGAACAGTTGTCTTCTGTTCCCATTCCCAGCCTACTAGTGGTAGGCGTGCCTTTCGTGATTGTCCACCACCTGGTGTGAGTGTGTGTGGGTGTGCACACACTCACCTGTGCACGGGGCCGGGTGAGACCATGGGAAAGAAGCAAGGTGGGGCTCCCGGGTTGCAACATGTAGGTCTGGTTCGAGCTTTGGATTTACATTTCTAGCTTCCTCCTGAATGTTCCGTTTCTTTAACAAGCTTATGCTGTCACCGGCATTGTGCCAGCCCCCCTCCCTGTTTTGATCTCATTTACTATTAAGGAAAAAGGAGAGCATGGTGGGTAGGAAGTGGACCTGAGAACCCGGCTGTTTGGATTAGTCTTGTCAAGCTGCCCCTTGGTAACCATGAAGCCTTGGGCAAGTTACTAACCTCTCCGGTCTCTGTTTTCTCACCTGTAAGATAAGGATGATAATAAATATTTACTGCTTAGAGCTACTCTGAGGATGAGACAGGGTTAACATAGGCAAAACACTTAGGAAAACATGCACAGCAAAAACGCAATAGTGATGAAAAAGTTACTAGTATTGTTCTTTTCAAAAGCAGTTTAGTGTTAGTGTGAGTCTGGGTCCTTAGCAGACATGTGCAGGCCAAGCTTCGGTGTAGGTTGAGAAGGACAGGGTTAATCCCAGGGTAGCTAGGGTGGGAAACTCGGCCTGCATCTCTTCTCCAGAGGGGCCTAGAGGAATGAGGGCGCCTTCAAGTAGTACTCTGGGGGCAATGGGAGGGGAGGAAGTGAAGAAATTTATCTCCTGGCTCATTCTTGTTTCCTGTCTTTTAGTGGCCAAAATTCTCCCCATGAGTTATTGATTCCCTCAAATTTCTAGATTGTATCATCCAGCCCCTCCTGACAGCTGCTGGGGAGACTCATCAATGAGTCCAGTACAGTTTCCCCCATGTGTTGAACCTATTTTTAATCCTCATTTAGTTGTAAAGTATCTGCTACATGGAGATACTCAATAAATGTGTTAAATAATCTTTTCCATATTTTTATCCACCCATATTTTATTGATATTTAATTTACATAAAATGAAATGCTTAGATTGTATACCCTTGTGTAATTGCCACTGAAAACAACACAGGAAACATTTCTATTGTTCCAGAAACTCCTCTCATTCTCCCAGTCTAGTGTTCTCTACCCAAGGCAGCCTCTTCATGATTTCTAGCATCTTAGATCAATTTCATTTGTTCTTGAACTTGATATAAATAAAATTATACTGTAGATATTCTTTTGTTTCTGGACAATGTTACTTAGAATCATGTTCTTGACATTCACCTGTGCTATTGTATGGATTGGTACCTCGTTCTTTTTTTCACGAATAATAATCCATTGTATGAATACACTGGAATGTGTGTATCCATTCTCCTGTTGACGGACATTTGACTTGTTTTCAGTTTTGAGTGATCACAAGTAAAGCTGCTATGAGAATTCTTACAGAAGTCATTGTAGACATATGTTTTGATTTCTTTTGAGTGTATATTTAGGAATGGAATTGCTGTGTCATAGGGTAGATATATGTTTGATTTTGTAAGAAAATGACAAACAGTTCTCTAAAATGGCACCGCCACGAAGCAATCCTACCAGCAATGTCCGAGGGTCCAGTTCTTCCATACGCTCAAGAAAGTTTGGTTTGTTGATTTTGATTTTAGTCATCTTAGTGGACCTAATATGTCATCTTACTGCACTTTTGCTGTGCATTTTCTTGATGACTAATGAGATGGAGAGCATTTTTTCATATGTCGATTGGCCATTCTTATATCTTCTTCTGTGAAGACATATTTAAAGTAATAAAAAAATTGAACAGCACCAGCCTAGAATCTATGTCAAGCAAAATATTCCTGAAAACCAAATACAAAATACAGACTTTTTCAGATAGACAAAATCTGAAATTTTTTTGCCAACAAACCTGCAGTATGAAAAATATTAAAAGAAATACTTCAGGCTGCAGGAAATGATATCAGATAAAAATTTCTGTCTTTTCAGAGGAAAAAAGAATCATAAAATCTTTGTGTAAATTTCTAATGTTTTTCCTTAATTATCTCACTCTCTCCTTTTTCCCTTATCTTTCCCCGTCTATTTATCTACACACACACACACACACACACACACAAACACACACACATTTTTCACAAACTTTTTTTTGTGGTACCGGGGATTGAATCCAGGGGCGTTCTGCCTCCGAGCTACACCCCCGGCCCTATTTTTTTTTAACTTTTTATGTTCATTTATTGGTGCATTGTAATTATACATTTTGATATATGTCAGGGTATGTATATCATACATGCACACATTGCACATTTAGCCCTCCCTTCAATCCAAACCAGGTCTCACGAAGTTGCGGAGGACCTCGCTAATTAGCTGAGGCTGGCAACGAACCTGGATCCTCCGGTCTCCGCCTCCCAAGTACTGGGATTACAAGCGTGCGCCACCACGCCTGGCTTTCACACACATTTTTAACAATCTACAGACCATGTTAAAAAGTATTATGGGATGTGTAACATATGCAGAAGTAAAAAATGTAGAATAACAAAGAGAAAGAAGGATTGATGGAATTTAATATTACCAATTTCTTACATTATTCATGAAATAATATATCACTTGAAAGTAAACTGATAAGGTAAAGATGAATAGTATCATATCTATAACAATAA
Organism: Glis glis; assembly: GCA_004027185.1. Lineage (NCBI taxonomy): Eukaryota > Metazoa > Chordata > Mammalia > Rodentia > Gliridae > Glis > Glis glis. Next base: position 45,163 of record PVJS01009705.1, read on the forward strand.
TTCTTAAAATAATACAAATAAGTATAACTAAAAGGTCAATAGAAAAGATTAGGTGTAATATTAAAAATGTTTTATTCATACAAAACAAGGAAGAAATAAAAGAGGAGAAAAAGAGAATGGGAAAATACAAAATAATAATATTATGATAGACTTAAAACAACAATATCAATAAGTATGTTAACTAAACACTCTTATTAAAAGGAGACAGGCTATATGCTGCTTACAGTGAACATCTTTAAACATAACACGTATAGGTTGAAATAAAAAATATGGAAGACTATATGCCATACAAATGCTAAGCAAAGGAAAGGTAGTATCACTGAATTAATATAAGTCAAAGTAGACTTCAAGACACAGTTTTATCAGAAATATAAAGGGAGATTTTATAATTATAAAAGGTTCAGTTCATTCATAAGACAAAAACATCTTAAATGTGAATACTCCTAAAAATATCTTCAACCTATCTGGAGCAGAAAGTGGCTGTATAAAGAGGATAAATACACAAATCCAAAAATAAATGGATATTTTAAATTCTCTTCTCTCAAAAGGTGATAGAACAATTTGAAAAGAAGTAGTGAATATATAGAAGGTTTGAACAACCCAAAAGACCAACTTAATGCAAGGCATTTATAAAGCAATATATCACCTGGCATGGAGGCGCACACCTATAATCCCAGTACTTGGGAGGCTGAGACAGGAGGATTGCAGGTTTGAAGCTAGCCTCAGCAACTTAGTGAGGCTCTCAGCAACTTAGCAAAACCCTGTTTCCAAATAAAAAATAAAATAGGGCTGAGGGTGTATCTCAGAGCTAGAATGCCCCTGGGTTAAATCCCAAGCACCACACACACAAAAAAAGGCAAACTGTGCAACACAGATTTTGCAAGAATACAGAAAAATTTCCAAAAAATCATATGCTAGGCCGTAAGATAGTTGTCAATTCATTTTAAAGAATCAATAACATAAGAGTATCTTCTGTGATGATTATGGCACTACATTGGATTCCAAAAACAATTAGCATATAAAAAACTCCAATATTTGGAAACTAAATAACATACTGATAAATAGCCCAGGGGTCAAAATAGAAATTACAAAGAAAATTATGAGACATTTCAAACGGAATGATAATGATTTCAAAATTTGTAGGATATACATAAAGCAGTGCCTATAGGGAAATGTGCATTTTGAGACCTGTAGTAGAAAAGACTTAGTGCTGCTTTTCAAATATTGTTTTGATTTTTCTGGATTCTTCACATTCTCATTCGATTTTAGATTCAGCTTTCTCTTTTCTTCAACCACACTGAGGCTTCTTATCTATGAACATGGTATATATATTTTTTCATTTATTTTAATCTTATAATATTTTCCCCAGCAATGTATGTGTGTGTTTTGGGTTCCTGTATGTAAAGACTCTTCTTCTCTGGTTCCTTTCAAGCTGTTGTTGGCGGCTTTGATTGTCAGCAGTTTGACTGGTGGCCAAGATCATGCTTATCTTTGCTTACTGTAAGTGGCAAACTACAAGTGGTTTACTGAGCTTTTGGGAACTTAAGTTGCTGTCTATAACTGGTTTTATAATTTTTCCATTATCTTTTCCAATATTCCTTTTGCTCTATTCTATCTTTTTCAGTCTTCTGTGACTCTAATTTCATATGTTAGACCAGGCTCCCCCTGCAGCAGGGCCAGGGATCTGAGAGGAGGTGAGACTCTAGAGGACTATTTCCTCCATTTCTAAACAATGGGAGATTGTCCTTTTTATAGCCCTTCTGCCCACTTTTGGGGTCACTGTGAAGAAGTCTCTATTTTTTCCATTCCTGCTCCTGCCTTTCTATTTCTTTCTTCTCTCTCTCTCTCTCTGTCTCTCTCTCTCTCTCTCTCTCCATATAGATTATTGAACTCAAACCGATGGTTGCTTTGTTCTTCTGACATCGAAAAGTCCATATATATACTGGGTATTGAACCCAGGGGAATTCTACCTCTGAGCTACACCCCAGCCCTATTTTATTTTATTTTTTTTTATTTTGAAACAGGGTCTCACTAAATTGCTGAGGTTGGCCTCAAACCTGCAATCCTCCTGTCTCAGCTTCCCAAGTACTGGGATTAAAGGTGGGTGCCACCATGCTGGGTTCTGCCTTTCTATTTCTGGAAAGATCTCTTTCCACAATGCCACCCCATTCCCAGTCTTTGAAGGGCTGCTGCTGGGCACTGTGTGGAGAACCTCAGAACCTTGAAGAGAGCCCCCTGGCTCTCCTGTCTGCCTGGTTCCATATTTCAGACAGCTGCTCCTGGGCACTGGACACAGTTGGTGGTGTCTCAGGGAGATTTCAGCAAATCTTTTTACTTGTCCCTCCCCACCTGCAATGTCACAATGTCTTATACTTAGTGAAGGCCACACATGCCTTGGGAGGGGGAATCTGTTTCTCTACTTTGCCCCCAACCTTGAATATACCACTCCCACATACTTGGTATAAGACGATAGGACAGATTTGGGGCAGGTGTACTGAGCTGTTCAGTGGAAGGGACATCGTGGGCTTCCTTTCTCACCAGCTCACACATAGCTGTGAAATTTATGAGATGTTGGGCTAGTTTCTCCTTACATTTTTCCATGCTGTATTCCTCTTCCTGCCTCTCCACTAAGGCTGAGAGTAGCTGTGAATCTCTACTCTCTAAGAAAGGGCTCATTGCTTTCCAGAATGTAATTCATTTAGGCTTATTGACATCCTCAGCTCTCTGATGGGCTCAAAAACTATAATTCTGTAGCATATCTGTCTTCTAATGTTAGGACATGAGTGATGCTCCCTTGTGACTCTACCTGCTAAACAGACATCCATATTTCACCGCTCTGCTCTATAGAAGATGTCACGGGGGCAATAACAAGTTTCAGATCCAGAAAGAGAAAGATTATTGAACTCAAACAGATGGTTGCTTTGTTCTTCTGACATCGAAAAGTCCATTTAGATAGAAGCAGATATCAAGCTCCTTAAAGGATTTCACTGTTTCAGGTCATTGTTCCTATCATTTGGAAAGTGACATTAGGAGGGATATTAATTTGAATAGGCTGATTTTTGGCTATGGGGCATTTAATACAGCAAGTATTTCTCTCTGACTTTGAGCAATGGTTTGAACCAGTTCCATGGCACAGTGGAGACCATAGAATTCCCTTGGTCCCTTTCTGCTAAGGTTAGACTCACTCTCTGGGGAGAGGACATGGACAGTTACACAAAGCAGAAGAATGCTCAATAGGTCATCTTTTATGTGTATTACTCCTGTAGTAGTTACAACTGGTCTGAATGATCCCCAATATTCATCATCCATTTGACATAAAAATACCTTCTGCTCTGTCTGAGGCTTAACTTTTTATGCAGGTTTATTCTGTCCTTGAGTTTAGGCCACCACTCTTCCTCCAAGTACCTTGTTGCCCCACACTGTCCTTTGCAAGGAGTGTCGCAAAACCACCAAACACTGACAAGGTTCCTCTCAGGTTGGGCAAAAGGGCTCAATAAATTAGGAAGAGGTATGAATGTGCACCTTATCAAAAGTCACAGCTGTTGCAAAGAGTACTGCAGTTACTGTAAAGCTCTGAGCTCTATTGGAAGAAACACTGTAAGTAGGCATGGTCACAATGCCGGAGCTAATGTGCCATTTTTCATAGGATAGCATATTTGGCAGCTTTCTGTCACTGTGACAAAATACCTGAGAAAATCAACTTAAAGGAGGAAAGATTTATTTTGGCTCAAGGTTTTGGAGGTTTCAGAGGTTTCAGTCCATGGTTGGCTGGCTCCAATGTTTCCACATCTGTGAAGAGGCAGTACATCATGGCAGGAGGGAGTGGTGGAGCAAAACTACTCACATCATGGCATCCAGAGAAGAGAAAGAGAAAGAGAGTGTGTCTCCATCAACATTCTCACTGCTATAGCCAAAACAAATGACCACACAACTTAGAGGAAGAAAAATTTATTTGCTCATGGTTTTTTTTGAGATTCTGAAGTTCAGTCTATGTCAGGCTGGGTCTTCAGAGCTCAGGGCATGGCTGTGGGAAACAGAAAGAGGGAGAGCAAGGCTCTGCTCTCACATCATGGAGGTTGGAAGCAGAGAGAGCAAGAAAGCAAAGGGATTCAAAGACAAAATCACAGTCCCTAAGGCCATACCCCCAGAGACCCACTTTCTCCAGCCACACTCCACTGGCTTGCTAGGCCATGAAATCCTTCACAATGATTTATCTACTGATGAGAGTGCAACCCTATGACTTAATTATATTAATACATGAGCTCTTGAGGGAACATTCTATATCTAACCATAACAGAGAGAAGTAGAAGAAGAAGAAGAAGAAGAGAAGAAGAAGAAGAAGAAGAAGAAGAAGAAGAGAAGAAGAAGAAGGAGGAGGAGGAGGAGGAGGAGGAGGAGGAGAAGAAGGGGGCAGAGAAGGGAAGGGAAAGGGCCAAGGAAAAAATTACCCTTCAAAGGCACACCCCTGGTGACTCATGGTGTTCAATCTTCCAACTAGGTCCCACCGCCTCAAGTTTTCACCAC
>PVJS01009706.1:0-49680 GCA_004027185.1 Glis glis
ATCCGGGCCCATCCAGGTGAGTCATAGTCTCACCTGGGCCCATCCCAAGTCATAGTCTCACCTGGACCCATCCAGGGTCTCAGGCTAACCCGGGCCCATCCAGGGTCACAGGCTAACCTGGGCCCATCCAGGGTCACAGGCTAACCCGGGCCCATCTAGGGTCAGGCTCACCTGGGCCCATCCCAAGTCACAGTCTCACCCAGGCCCATCCAGGGTCTCAGGCTAACCCAGGCCCATCCAGGGTCTCAGGCTAACCTGGGCCCATCCAGGGTCTCAGGCTAACCCGGGCCCATCCAGGGTCTCAGGCTAACCCGGGCCCATCCAGGGTCTCAGGCTCACCTGAGCCCATCCAGGGCACCAGGCTCACCTGAACTTGTCCCAAGGTATTTCTTACACTTTTGCGTTCAACACCAGGGTCCACCTGTCTGAATTTCCTCTACCATCTTTCCCATGTGACCTCGCATAGGTGAACACAGGTGACCAGAAGGTATATGGAATTGCTCCATGATAACCATGTGTCTCTACCTTGGGACTCAATGGTAAAGTTCAAATAGGTTTTGTGGAGGAAAGAGAACCCAGGAGCTGCTCAGCCAGTTTAGAGGAACAGGATTTTTCAGGGCATCGACCCATTTGTCATGCAGATAGTGAACATTAACCCAGGGCCTGCGAGGTTCAGAGGGTTTGAGATGTCCATCAGCTACTGGAAAGTACACCCCAAATAGCTGGCAAGCCCCTCTAGCCCACAGACTAGAAAAGTGGTCCAGCCCTGGTCCAGAAAGGTCACTTTTCAGAAGTAGAAGGAACCACAGGCCTTCTCTTAGCTTAGCGGTCCTCCAAATGTGTGTGCTAGCATGGTGACTGCTGTTTTAATTAAACTTTTTATTTTGAGATAATTATAGGTTTGTATGCAGTTATAAGCAGCGATACAGAGAGATTCCCATGTACCCTTTACCCAGATTCCTGGAATAGCAACATCTTTCAGGGCTGTAGCAGAATGTCACCACTGGGACAGTGATGTTCACAGTGAAGATATAGAACATTCCCACCCACAATAGTCCCTCCAGTTGTCCTAGTAGAGACACCTGCCCCAGCCCCCACCCTCTCTTTTGCCCCTAGCAACCACTAATCTGTTCTCCATTTTTATAATTTTATCACTTCAAGAATATTATGTAAGCCAGGTCTGGTGGCTCATGCCTGTACTCCCAGTACTTGGGAGACTAAGACAGGAGGATCACAGGTTCTAGGACAGCCTCAGCAACATAGTGAGACTCCCAGCAATCCAGCGAGATCCTATTTCAAAACAAAAAGATAAAAAAGGGCTGGGGGTATAGCTCAGAGTTAAAATGCCCCTGAGTTAAATATATGTATATGTATAAAATAAGAATATTATGTAAATGAAATTAGATGGGATATAAGGTTGGGGTCTAGCTATCTTGACTCGGTGTAATTCCGTGGATACTCACACAGACAGCTGCGTGTCAGGGAACTTCTCCTGTTGCTGAACAGTGTTTTGTGCTGCAGCTCCACCTCCGAGAGACCGCCAATCACTCCAGACACACAGGTGGGTCACGTCAAGACTGGGGTCATTATGAATAAAACTGCTGTGAATATCCATATACAATGTTTATGTGAAAATAAGTTTCCTTTGAGGCAAGTGGAGCTGAATGTGATTGCTGGATTATGGTAAATGTATGCTTACTTTTTAAGCAATTATCACCCCCTTTTCCAGAAGAGCTGTCGTGTTTTTCCATCCCAAACAGCAATGTCTGAACAAGCCAATCTCTTCACACTTCACCAAAATTCGATGTTGGCAGTTTTTTTTTTAATTTTAGCCATTGTGTCACATGTGTAATGGCATCTCCATCTCCATTTCCCTTGTGGCCAGTGACACTGGACCTCTTTCCAGATCTCCGGCTATCATCTGTATGTCCTCTCGGCTGAACTGCCTGTTCGTGATTTTTGCCCATTTCTAATTGGACCGTTTCCTTTCTGTCTTCTCCTGGTGGGGTTTACCCCAACTCGCTGATTCTTGTCTCCCTTCCCTCATTTTTCTGTTGAGTCTGTCCATTGAGTTTTTATCTCGTGTCATGCATTTTTCGCTTCGAATGTCCATTGGAGTCTTTGTATCTCTTGTTATTCTGCTGAAACTTCCCATTTCCTTGCTGAGACTGTTTATTTTCTCAGACTTTCTGTTTTTTCACTTGTTTAGAGTATGATCATGCTAGTTTATTAGCACATTGTGATGAAGACTTCTTCAAAATCTTTTCAGATCACTCTGACATCCCTGTCGTCTGGTGTTGGCATCTGTTGATGGTCATTGTTCAGTCATCTTGAGAGCTCCCTGACTCTTGATATGACAAATGAGTTTCAGTTGAAACCTGGAAGTCTTGGGCATTACGTTTCCAGCGCTCGGTCTTCTCTAAGTTTCACTGTAGCTGTTTCCCTCTGATGCACTCTAGCGGGAATGCCTTAGCACTTGAAGTCAGCCAGAATGCAGGAGGCAGAGACCCCCTCTGCACTGCCAGTGTCCTCAGAGGTCCCTAAGGCTCCCTCCCCTAAGGGTGAGCAATGAGAATCCACTCCCAACAGTAGCAACAGAAGTCTTTTTGAAAGAACGTCAGGTGAGGGTGGGAGGGAGAGAATGGAGGTGACTAGAGGTGGCTAGGAGATAGACCTCCCTCTCCCAACTCCTGGGCACTGGTGCATAACCCCAGGTAGCTCTGACAGGGCAGCAGGTGCAGAACACTGCATTTCACTGCTGTGCTCTGGGCTGTGTTACCCCAGGGTGGGGTAAGACTCCACACCAAATGTGTTGCTTGTGAGTATCCACCACACACCACACCACTGACATGGTGGGGTCGTGTGAATCTGGAATATCCTCTCCCTCTTTCCCTATAGGATTATAGGATGGAGCGGGCACTACCAACCCCAGCTATACAAGTCAGGGTTTTCCCAGAGGATCCTTGGGGAGGGCACAGTACCCTCCCCTTGGCGACAGCATCACAGTCTTACCAACACTCAATATCTCCACAGTGCTTTTCCTGTTCTTCCTCCTTTACCTAACTGTGTTTGTTAGTTTGAATTTTAGACTCCTATTGTTATAGGAAAACTTTGTGACCCTCCCAGCAAGTTAACAAACTAGTGAGTTTCTCTTGAGCTATTCTCAAAATTAGTAGGGTGATGACTGTCCTGCTCCTTAGAAGTAGGTCAAGTGAAAACTACTTTCTTAACCCTGAGAGAAGAAGTTTAGGAAACTGTCACTATATTAATGAACAGTAGATTTTCTGTCTATAAGTAAGTGTCCATGTAGACCGCCTTCAACTAGCAGAACCAGATCTGCAAATACCTGTGCCTGGGAGAGGTTAGCTAGAGAAACCTCAGTTCTACCTGGGATCAGGATGCTGAATTAAAAGTTAATTCCTCTTCCAGGGTTCACACATAGAGAAAATACCATTGCTAGTACTTTTCCAGTCTAGGTTCTCTGTATGATATCTTTATTGCTCATGATAACCCTATAAAGAAGCTAGCTTTGATGCATGTTACCAAAAGAGAAACTGAGGCTGACAACCTGCCCAGAGTACCACTATGCATAATTTTTCCTTGGCCTAACCCTAGATTTGGGAGCACAATATCTATTGTTCACAGGCAAATGTACCAATTACCTGTGCTCCAGGTAGGACTTTACATTGATAATAGTGTGAATTATTGTCTTTAATCTGAAAAGTTTAATATTATTACTAATAAGAAACTTCTATGTAGTTATGTCAATTTTTAAAGAGAAAGTATGTATGTGTGTGGGGGGGTCTCTTATTTTCTCAAATTGCTCAAAATGAATGGCTGCTCAAAGCCAGAAAAAAACAAACAACCTGAAGCTAAGTTGCTATTGAGTTTAATTTTGCTTTTTTTTTGTTTAGATTTCCAAACTGGGTATATAGATTTCCTCCATTTTTATAATTTCACTGAGGAAATATACCATAAATCATGATAAAATAGAGTAAAAAAATACTTATCATAGCTAAAACAGACAAATACTTACAACCATAAAATACAAGGAACTTCTTTATATCAATGAGAAGAAAAACCAACCAAACAACATATATAGGTAAGATTTTCACCAAAACACTGACATTACATAAAGTTTATGGAACTGTGCACAGTAATACCAATAACCAAAAAGATGTAAAATAAAATGAGGTAATAAATTCTGTTTCTGGAAAGGATGGGGCAGCTTAGAGATTGACGAAAATGAGACAGAAAATAGGGTGCCGCTAATGTTGGAAAGGGGGTGCTCAGGTTAGAACTGTCACGTAATTCCTTGTGTTTCTGACTATAGTATTTTGTCTCATTCATTAGTGGTCACTCTAGAAATTACAATTCATTCTACTTAGGGTTAATATTATACTATTTCCTATAATAATTAAGAAATTTACAATAGTATAGTTCCCTTCTCCCCAACATTTGTGCTGTCGTTGTTAGATATATTACAATGATGCATGCCATTGTACCCACAATGCCTTGGTTCTGCTGAGGGCACATGCCCATCTGAGAGGAAGAGGGCCCTGGACTCAAGCGGAAGGCCAAGTATGGCTGCCCTGAAGAGTCAGCGACAACATGTGGGACCACCAGAGTGCCAGAAAGTCAGGAAGGGCAACTGGAAAGCCCCAGATTCAAATAGAAAGAAAAGAAAATCTTAAAAAGAGTGTTAATCCTTAAAATGAGGATTAATACTTGGGAATGCATTGAACTGAAGAGTTTCTGTGCAGAAAAGAAAACTATCAAGAACCTTAAGAGAGAGCCGACAGAATGGAAGCTCTTTGCCAGCTACTCCTCTGATAGAGGACTAATATCTAGACTATAAAAAGAACCCAAGAAACTCACCACCAAAATATAACCTAATCAAAAATGGGCAAGTGAACTAAACAGACACTTCACAAAAGAAGAAATACAAATGGCCAATAAATACGTGAAAAAATGTTCTACATCATTAGCAATCAGAGAGATGCAAATCAAAACTACCCTGAAATTTCATTTAACCTCAATTAGAATGGCAATCATTCAAAACACAAATCAAAATAAATTCTGGTGAGGATGTGGGGAAGTAGGAACTCTGACATTGTTGGTGGGTGGCAAATTAGTGCAACCACTTTGGAAAACAGTGTGGAGGATCCTCAGAAGAATGGGAATGAACCTACCGTATGATCCAGCTATACCACTCCTGGGTATCTACCCTAAGGAATTAAAATCAGACTACCATAGTAATGCATGCATATCTATTTTTATAGCAGCACAATTCATAATTGCCAAACTATGGAACCAGCCTAGGTGTCCATCAACATATGAATGAATTACAAAATTATGGGATATGTACACAATGGAATTCTACTCAGCCATAAAGAAGAACAAAATTATGTCATTTGCAGGGAAATGAATGGAACTGAGCTGGGTGTGGTGGCACACACTTGTGATCCCAGTACTTGGGAGGCTGAGACAGGAGGATCCCGGTTCGCAGCCAGCCTCAGCTACTTAGTGAGGACCTCCGAAACTTAGCGAGACCCTGTTTCAAAATAAAAAATAAAAAATAGGGCTGGGTGTGTAGCTCGGAGATAGAATGCCCGTGGGTTCAATCCCCAGTACCGCAAAAAAAAAAAAAATCGATGGAACTGGAGAATATTATGCTAAGTGAGATTAGTCAGTCACAAAAAATGAAAGGTCAGATGTTTTCCCTCATATGCAGAAGCTAGGGAGAAATTGGGACACAGGAGGGACTCCAGACAAAGGAGGAGAAACCTTAGTGGAGTGAAGGAGGGGGCCTAACTGAGAGAGATGGGAGGGGGGAGGAAGACTTGAAGAGGGAAACACTTCAATGAACATGATGCACATACACAAACTTATCAATGCTGATCACAATGTCACACATGGGGAGGTGGGGTGGGAGAGGGAGTGGGGTGGGAACTTGGGGAGGGCTCACCGAGTGCTCTGTGCATGTATGAACTCTGAAGTTCATCACGATGTGTGATTACAATGCACCAATAAAATAAAAAAAGGACCTGGAAGAAAAAAGACATGTTACATACAAGGAAATAGAAATGCGAATAATATTTGCCTTCCCGCAAGAAATGGAGGTGGTGTAACAACATGGCCAAAGTGCTGAAACTGCTAACCCAGAAGTCTTCATCAGGCAAAAATGTTCTTTAAGAACAAACACAAAATAAAAAGCATTTATTTCTTCTTCTATCTGCCTAACAAGAAATGCTAAATAAATTTTTCAGGCTGAAGGTAAATGACACCAGATGGATCTACAAGAAGGAAAAAGAGCATGAGAAATGGTAATTTATGGGTTACAGCTTAAAGTTGTAATTTTATTTAATTCACTTAAGACATATGACTATTTTAAAAAGTATTATAGCAAGGCATTGTGGGTATAATGACATACATCATTGTAATACACCTAACAACAACAGCACAAATGGTGGGGAGAAGAGAACTATACTATTGTAAATTTCTTACTTATTGTTGGAAATAGTATAATATTAGCCCTAAACAGGATGAACTGTAATCTCTAGAGTGCCCACTAATAAATGAAACAAAGTGTATAGTCAGAAACACAAGGAATTACATGACAATCCTAAAAGAGTATTTGTTTTGTTTATTGGTTTTCCAATATTTTATTTTAATTTTTATTTGTTTTGAATTGGCAGGATTAGATGCACTTATCATTACAACATATTTTGAAGTACATATACATTGTGGGCTAGTTAAATTTTGCTAATTAACAAATGTATCCCCTTACATAGTTATCATTTTTGTTGTGAAAACACGTACCACCCGTTCTTTGCATTTTTCAAGAACATCATATATCATCATTAACTATAGCACCATCCTGTACAATAGATCTCTTCCTCTTTTTACCTATAATTATGTACCCTTTGACCAACATCTCCCCACTTCCCGCCTCTCCCTAGCCACCCCACCTCTGGTAACCCTTATTCTATGATGAACTTCTATGAGATCAATGCTTTGCACATCCACAAATGATTGAGATCATGTGACACTTGTCTTTCTGTGCCTGGCTTATTTCACTTTATGTAATGTCCTCCAGGTTCATCCACGTTGTGTCAAATGCTAGGATTTTGTTCTTTTTATGGCTGAATAGTGTTGTGTTGTGTATATGTACTGAAGTTAATACCATACCCCTCCAGGTCTTAGGCTACCCTAGTCTACCTTCAGGTCCTACAAATTTAACTTTTCTAGATATATTACAGGAACCAATCAGTTTGTGGTCTCTTTTGCATCTGGTTTCTTTCTCTTTTGAGGTTCAATCATGTATGAATAGTTTGTTCCTTTTAGTTGGTAGACTTTTAGGTTGCTTCCAGTTCAGGGTCATTAAAAATGATACTTCCATGAACATTCATGTGCAAGTCTCTTCAGGGATAGATATATTCTCATTTTTCTTGGGAGGAGGTACCTAGGAGTGAGTGGAATTGCTGGATCATATGGTACTTTTATGTTTCAGTTTAATTTTTTTAATTGACAAACTTCTCTTCTTCTTCTTCTTCTTCTTCTTCTTCTTCTTCTTCTTCTTCTTCTCCTTTTCTTCTTCTTCTTCTTCTTCTTCTTCTTCTTCTTCTTCTTCTTCTTCTCCTCCTCCTCCTCCTCCTCCTCCTCCTCCTCCTCCTCCTCTTCTTCCTCCATCTCCTCCTTTTTCTACTTCTTCTTTGTGGTACAGGGATCGAACCCTGGGGCATTCTACCTCTGAGCTATACCTCCAGCCCTTTTTTATTTTTTGTTTTGAAACAGGGTCTTTCTCTTGCTAGGTTGCTGAGAGTCTCACAATATTGCTGAGGTGCTGAGGCTGGTCTTGAACCTGTGATCCTGCTGTATCAATACTTTGCCTTTTTTTTTTTTTTTGCGGTACCAGGGATGGAACTCAGGGGTATTCTACCCCCGAGCTACACCCCCGGCCCTATTCTTTTATACTTTATTTTGAAACTGGGTCTCACGAAGTTGCAGAGAGCCTCACTAAGTAGCTGAGGCTGACCAGGAACCCGGATCCTCCAGTCTCCGCCTCCCAAGTACTGGGATTACAAGCGTGTGCCACCACGCCCAGCCCTACTTTACCTTTTTTTTTTGATACTAGGGATTGAACCCAGAGGCATTCTACCTCCAAACTACACCCCCAGCCTTTTTAATTTTTTTTTTTTTTTGCAGTACCGGGGATTGAACCCAGGGGAGTTTTACCTCTGAGCTACACCCCCGACCCTACTTTTTATACTTTATTTTGAAACTGGGTCTCACGAAGTTGCGGAGGGCCTCACTAAGTAGCTGAGGCTGGCTGGGAACCCGGACCCTCCAGTCTCTGCCTCCCAAGTACTGGGATTACAAGCGTGTGCCACCACGCCCGGCCTATTATTTTTGTTTTGAAACAGGGTCTCGCTAGGCTGCTGAAGCTGGTCTCGAACCTGTGATCCTTCTGTCTCAGCCTCCCAAGTACTGAGACTACAGTGTGTGCCACCACTCCCAGGTAGTACTTTACACTTTTAAGACCAATGTCTGGGAATTCTTATGTTTCCACATCCTCACCAATATTTGCTATTGGCCATCTTATTGATTATAGTCATTCTAGGAGGTATGAAATGGTGTGACATTGGGGTTTTTATCAACACTTCTCTAATGGCTACAGATGCTGAGCATCATTCCATGTACTTTTTAGTCATTCATAATTCATATACCTTCTTTGGTGAAATGCCAGTTCATATCTTTGTCCATTTTTTATTGCATTGTTTGCCCTTTCCTTGATTTTTAAGATATTTTTGAAAATTCTATATGCAAGATACAGGTTCTCCAAATATTTTCTCAAAGTTTACCGCTTGTTTTTCCATTTTCTTATTGCCTGTCTTTTGAAGTGAGGTGGTTTTAAATTGTGATGAAGCCAAATTTGTCCATGGCTTTCCTTTTATGTTTTTTGGTGTAATCACTAAGGAATCTGTTTTATCAAGGTCCAGAATATTTTCTCCTATGTTATCTTTTGAAAGTTTTCTTGTTTGGAGCTAATTTTTCTGTATGGTGTCAGATGAGGATCTAAGTAAATCCCTTTGCACATGGTATCAAATTGTTCCTGCATCTTTCCCTCAAATAAATGACTTGGCACCTTTGTCAGAAATCAATTGACTATATATCCAATATAGGATTTATTTCTGGGCTCTCAGTTTTGTTTCCTTCACCTATAGACAGATCTATAAGTCTATCTGTATGCCACATTACCACCATCATGAAAACCATAGCTTTAGAGAACATTTTGAAATTGGGAAGCAAAAATTCTCAAACATTCTCATCTTTCAAAATTGTTTTAGCTAGTCAAAGTGTGTTGCACTACATACAAATATTTAGGGTTTGGTTGTCAACTTCTACCAAAAAAAAATCTGCTGGAATTTTGAGTGAATAGATCAATTAGGTGAGAAGTGCCATGTTAGTAATATTGACTCTTCCAATCCATGAACCTGAATGTCTCTCCATCTACTCAGATTTTTTTTTTTATTTTTCTTGGCATTTTTGTAACTTCCAGTGTACAGGTTTTGTAGTTCTTTTGTTAAATTTATTTCTTTCTATTTTATTGTTTTGGATGCTATTGTGGATGGAACTGTACTCTAAATTTCATTTTTGGGCTGTTCCTCATTTGTATATAGAATTCACTTGACTTTTTATATTTATCTTGTACCCTGCGGCCATGATATTCTTATTTATCTGTGCTAATTCTATGTGTGGGTACTTGTGTGAGTGGATTCCTTAGGATATTCTATGTACAGGATCCTGTCATCTGTGAATGAAGACAGTTTTACTTCATCCTTTCAAACCATATGGCTCTTATTTCTTTTTCTGGCCTGATTGGGCTGATTAGGACCCCCAGTGCCTGTTGAGTACAGGAGGTGAGAACCAACATCCTGCCTCATGTCTGAACTTAGAAGAAGCCGTCCATCTTTACCAGGAGGGTGGCGTCCACTGAAGGTCTGACTCTGAGATGACTCTGGCCTCGTGGCTCGTAGGTCCAGGGAGAGCCCTTCCACTCCAAGTGTGCTGAGGAGTTTTGTCCTGAATGAGTGCTGTGTTTCATCCAATGGTTTTTCTGCATCCATCATGTGTCCTTTATTCTATCACACTGACTAATGTTTTGAGGTTAAACCAACCTTGAATTCCTGGGATCAACCCCACTTCATCATGGTATAAAGCCTTTGTTATATATTATTGAACTTTGCTAATCTTTCAGTGGGGATTTTTGTATGTATATTCATGAGGAATATTGGTCTACAGCTTTCAAGGCCATTCAGACAGGGTCCCTCTCAAATCTTTCCTGGGAGAGACACAGCCCTGCACATGCGTGGGTCCTTGCACATTACCGAGAATAGATCAGCATTGTATATATAAACAAAGAACAGCCTGTGGTCATTTCCTTTCCCAGATCTTCCCTTCATGTTTCTAGCCACGCTCTCTGCATCAAGTGGTACCTGGAAACTGTGATGTTAAACAATCGCAAATGATCGTTCCAAACAAATGCCCAGAGAATAGAGATTTTCCTGCAGCGTGAGCTCTGGTTCAAGTCAAGTGATGACAAACCCCTCCTAATGGAGCTTCTCTGGGGTGCTCTGAGGCAGGTCACAGGGTGGAGCTGGCTCTGGGGGTCATTCCGGGCCTGTTCTGCTTCCTTTGGTGGCTGCAAGGCTGCGGGTTCCCACCACCATCCTGGTATTGAGGCTGCTTGTTTTCAAGGCTGCAGCAGAGCTGGGGAGACTGGTAAAGTGGTATGTGTTGAGAGTGGTAGAGTGACTATGTTGAGACACCCCTAGCCTCACTGTTTCAATGGAGACTCAGCATTTTTTCTTTAATACATGCTTCTTAGATTGTTACAAGCCTTTGGTAAATCTTCAGAGTTCCAAAAAAAGAAAAGTTGACTTTGGTAATTTCACCGGGATTTTTCTTGCTTTTATAGGATAGCGTATCAGTTTCCATTGTCTGCTGTAACAAATTCCCACACACACAGGGACTTAAAGCCACACAAACTTATCACCTCTCTGAAGCGAGTATTACAGAACTAAAAGCAAGCTGTCAAGAGGCCGTGTGCATCCTGGAAGTTCTGGGTCAGGGGTCCATTTCCCCACCTTTCCAGCAGCTTGAAGAGCCCACTTTCCTCAGTTGGTGGCCCCTCCATTGTCATGGTGGACAGCCGCACCTCTGCAACCTCTACTTCCTCATCCCTTCTCTGACTGTGGCCCTCGGGGCTCCCTCCTCCACACCTCAAGGACCCCTGTATGACCAATTAGGCCACCTGGCTAATCCAGGATAATCTTCCATTACAAGGTCCTGAAGTTCATCGCACCTGCAAAGTCCCTTTTGCCATGAAAGGCGACATTTTCACAGGCTCGGGGGACTAGGGTCTGGGCATCTTTGGAGAATCACGATTTAGGGAGGCCCCCCCACTGTGCGATTTCCAGAAGTCCTGCCCCTCCCCCTGCCACTCATAGCCACACAGTTCTACTGCGCTGACTCCATCTGACTCCAGCCTCTACCACCTACTTGTGTCTCAGCTTCTGCTGGGTTGATCGTAATAATAAACAATCAAAACTCCCAGTGGCTTACAACAACAGTGTTGGATTTATTGGCCATGGTATATGTCACTGTGGTCCACTGCAGTTCCGTTGGCCTCTGCTCGGCGTTTTCTTTATTTTCATACCCCAGCTAAAAAGAATTCCCCACCTGGAACATGCCAGACCTGCCATTTTTTCCTTGATTTAAGACAGTAGTTCTCAACTAGAGGTTATTTTGCCATTCAGATCCAAATGTGATCAGACGTGCGTGTGCATGTGTAGAAGGACCTTTGACATCTCTGAGAATAATTAGTTGGCTGCTGGTTTCTGGTTAGTCTTGATATCCCTTTACAACCAAGATAAACTTTCTTTCTAATAGACTTGTCTGGCATTTTGTTTATAAGCTTGAAAACTTCTAGCAACACAAGTAGCTACCGAGAGGGAAGAAAGAGTTGAGGGGAGAATACAAATATGAGACACCTACTGTGTCCAGCTAGTTATAAGAAAATAAACTATATAAATAAACTCTATTAGTATTTGAATTACAGAGAAAAAGGAAAAATATGAGCACAGAAGAATAGATTATTTAGAGAATAATCTAAAATTTTTATGATAAGGGAATTTACCAAGCCAATGATTTGATCTATTCACCAACTCTTCAAATAAAAAGGAAGATCCATATGCACAATACCAAATTATTTACCCTGGGATTGTGTTAGACTCATTTTGAAACATATATACTATCAAAATTAAGTCTAGCTCAAGCATACGGTAAAGTTGGCTTGCGTTATTCTAAAACAAAATCCTCCCCCCCCAGTACAGAGTCCTAAAACCTCAGACCGAGATAAACACTGTACTGTGTGGAGTCCACAGAAAGTTTATCCATGTGCAGAAGAAGAATTTGATTGGTTTTTTTTTTCCCTCAAAACAGAGAGTCTCAGACTGAAATTTTTACCAGTGTCAAGTAAGTAATTTTGAAATTTTATATATTATGATGTTCTACCCATAAATTCAAGGAAGTTTTAAAAATAGAACAAATAAAACACAGAGTTTAATTCACTCTGAAAGATGAAGGTTAAATCAAAGTCTAAATATTTTCTTAGCATGATTTTGATGAAATAGCGATTTTCCCCCACCCACAGTATCAGGAATCATGGTCTGGCTTCAGGAGAACAAGAAGTTCATTCCCGATGCACGTCGGGGTGCCTGGTCCGTTGCCAGCTAGGCTAGAGGCTTTCAGAACTGTCCACGGACTCTGAACATCGTCCAAGACAAGGCGGGGCGGTGCAGCCCACTGAATGTCCATGTCTTCCTGCACGGATTGCAAACGATTAAAAGCAATATGACTACGGAATTTGTATCCAAACATCTACCAGAGAAGTCTTCTCGGTGAAATCTGGAGACGACAACAACATAAAGACACTTCTGTGATTCCTAATCTCACCATTCGTTTTAGTCCCCACCTTTCCATCGCTGTGACCAAAATCCCTGACGCAAACCTCAGAGAGGAGGAAAGGTTTACTTGGGCTCACGGTTTCAGAGCTACAGTCCATAATCGGCCAACTCCAAGGCAGACATCATGGCGGCACAGCACGTGGTGGAGGACAGCAGCTCATCTCATGGCAGCTGGAAAACAGAGAGGCAGACAGACAGGAGGCAGCAGGAAGGGACAGATAGACTCTCAAGGCCACATTCCCAGTGAAATACCTCGTCCAGCCACCCCTGGCCTGCCTATAGAACCACCCAATAAATCCTTTTGAATGATTAATCCTTCAGTGGATTTACCCACTGATGAGATTAGACCCGATTCAACTATCTCACCTCTGAATGGTGTCGCCAGCACAGGAGCCTTTCAGGGGACACCCCGTATCTAAGCCATAGCACCATTCCTTAAATCAATTGGCCCAAAAAGGAAAAAAAAAATAAGACTTGACTTGGGGCTATACACAAAGTAATCTCTATATGAAGGTTGGAGAATATTAGTCTGAAAAGCAGGCTAATGCTATATTATTAATGAAGCTTTTGCTTTAGAAAAGAGTCAGGACTGATCCTGCAAAGCTAGAAGCTCTCAATGGGGTAAAGAGGATTCGATTTGCATTGCAGATAAGGGATTCGGTGTGGTGCAGAGGGGAAACATGGAGGAGGCTGGTTCCAGGCAGGCAGCTGGAGGCCATTCAGATGAGAGACAGGGACCGTGTTGTCCTGGTGGCCATGGCGCTTCCCGGCTGAAGCAGGGGGCGGCTGAGGAAAGGGCCTCAGATCTGAGAGGCAGAACCCTAAAGGAAGCCAGATGTTCTGGATTCTTCTTTCCACCCCTTCCTTGGAGTCTGAAGCCACCAGTTAAATCCCAAAGGTCTTGTGTCATTAGCCCGAAGCCCACAGAATCACGTCACTGCCACCTTCAATAAATTCTCTTTCAGATAGACTCGCAGATCCAATGCCCGGAGGATGGTTTCAGGCAAGAGAAACCATACAGGATGTTTTCCTAAATACTTAAAAGAAGGCCGTTTAATTTCAAATTGTAACCTTTTAACAAGTACAAAGGTAGCTTGAAGAGAACAGAGAGTAGAAATGTGTGCAGATGAGTCTCAGCATCAAAAGAGGGCACGGCTGAGGGAGACTGAGACACACGGCAGAAAAAGAAAGCGTGTAGGGGCTGGGGTATAGACATACAGCCAAATGAGCATCTAAAAAGATCAAGCTGGGCATGGCGGCACATGCCTGTAAATCCAGTATTTGGGAGGCTGACATAGGAGGATCACAGGTTTGAGGCCAGCCTCAACAATTTAGTGAAACTCTTCAGCAACTTAGTGAGACCCTGTTTCAAAATAAAAAATAAAAAGGACTGGGGGTGTAGCTAAGAGGCAGAATGTCCCTAGGTTCTATCCCCAGTCCCCCCCCCAAAAAATAACATAAAAATATTGAAATAGTAGAATCATTCCATTGCAGATGAACCACAAAATAGCAAAGCAATGCAATGATCATAGAGAGATTTAAATTTGGTAAAGAAAGATTTAGGCCCAACACAGGAGATTTCCTCAGAAACTTTGGAACATAGTCACGGCCTCTGGGACTGGTGCTGCTTGAAACTTGTGACACCAAAAAAACACTTGGGCCAAACATTTTGAAAGACAAAAGGCAGAGTGGCTCCTTTCCCAAAACAAGCCATGGTTGCTGGGATTTAAATACACGTAGGAAGGAAGCCGGGCGTGATGGCGCATGCCTGTAATCCCAGTACTTGGGAGGCTGAGATACGAGGATCTCAGGTTTGAGGCCAGCCTCAGTAATTTAACAAGACCCTCTACAACTTAGTTGAGACCCTGTTTCAAAATAATACATAAAATAGGGTTGGGAGTGTAGCTCGGAGGTAGAATGCCCCCCTGGGTTCAATCCCCAGCACCACTTACATACATATACGTACATGCATGCATACAAAAAAGATAGAGAATAAAAAGATTTTCTCCTGCTGGGAGGAGAGCTCTGTTGTTTAAGCTGCTCTCTGGACCCAGCTGAGATTTGCAGTGCACACCAACCATCTGTGTAGCAAGAGCGGCCTACAGGGGAAGCAGCCCCGGGAGCCAGGCTCAGGAGGAGATTCCAGGAACAGAAATCAGGCCCCTTGAAGAGGGGGAGGCGGGTTTCCCAGGCTACAGGGCTGGGCCTCTGAGAAAGAGAAGTTTCATGCATTCCAGAAGATTCCACCCACGCCTCTAATTGAGTGAGTTATTTCAAAAAAGAAACTCATTTTTGCGCCTGTTTGTATGTCTCTCTCTTTTATTTGGATTTCGTTGGGAAGATCAGAAGTGAGCAGAAGGAACCGTCTTTGGGGATCAATTCTTTATGTCCCCGTCTTCCTGATGAAGCCAGCCCTCGCAGGATGGTCTGTGGAGGTGTAAATAACACAGGGTATGAGGAAGGCTCCCCCTCCCATTCATTACTGTCATCCACACGAAAAGAAAAAAGCAGGGGTCATTTATTACAGGTTACTTTTCATGCAAAACACCCCACGTTCGCTGTCATTCCAAAGGCCTCCGTCTACACCCGGACTCACACATTAACGGGGCTTCAGGCCATAACCTTTTATGGCATTTGAAATTTCAGAACCTCTGATTACTACCATATTTACATATCCTTCAGTAAAAACGGCCCTCCATTGAGAGGCAGGAAGTGCTGTAAATTCGTATGGCCTTTAGTCCAGACTATACATGAACTCTGGATTCAAAGCAAGGGTGCATTAAATGACACCACTTTGTCTTGCGATAGTGTTTCCATTAGTGGGACGCGGTTAACCCTTTGCAGATGGGCCAGCCGTCCAGACCGGGATCATCAATTGAGGGAGGTCTTTTCAATAAAATTAATAGTTGCCACTTACTTGCACTACCTTGACCATCTGATCCCATTTATATGTTTCCGTATAAGAGAAATATTCACGTCCGAATCAGCCCTGATTTAATGGCCTCCGTAGGATTTGAAGTGATGGAAATTTACTGGAAGTTTTAAGAACATCATTGAGTTATTGCATCACCGCCCTCTAAGAAGAGATCACCCATCATGGTCTTTCTGATCGCCGACAAAAAGGGAGCATCTTTTGTGTGCACGGCGTGATCAATATCTGCTTTCTTTCCTTCATTCGCCAAATTCTTTTCTTCTGCTGGCTGAGCCTGCGGTCTCACCCTGGCTTGCTGGTTTAGCCACGAGTAGATTACAGCAGACTGCCAAACTTCCATGTTAAATGCCGCTCAGCAACCCATCGGTTCAACGCTAGAGAGGGATTATTTTTGTGTGTGTGTGTGGTACTGGGGATTGAACCCAGGGGCGTTCTACCTCCGCGCTACACCCCCGGCCCTATTTTTTTATACTTTATTTTGAAACCAGGTCTCACAAAGTTGCGGAGGGCCTTGCTAGGTAGAGAGAGAGACAGAGAGACAGAGAGACAGAGAGAGAGAGAGCTGAGGCTGGCCGTGAACCCGAATCCTCCGGTCTCCGCCTCCCAAAGTACTGGGATTACAAGCGTGTGCCACCACGCCCGCCCGGCTCAGAAGGATTTTTAAAACATAGAACTTAACCTAGAAAAGCAGTCGATAAGCTCTGGCAGAAGTATTCCAGAAAATAGACGACACTCTTCTTGCTGGAATTCCAGTACCGCTCAGACTGAGGAACGTTTTTTCAGAAACGGAATTTACAAATCTCCTTAATCTGATACTCGACCTGCACAGGGTTCGGAAAAGTCAGGCGATGTATTATTGTTTTTTTCTTCCAAAACACGGTCTCCTTTCTGTGAAGCTGCCCGTGCGGACGGCCAGTGGAACATCGAATTTCAAAAAGGATTTCCTCCCAGATAGCCTACTTCCTGTGTGAACCTTTTGAGCATCGTTTAAAGTGTTTGGTCGCAAGAGGTATCCAATGAAGAGATAAATGTATTGCTTAATTTTATACCTTTGAGCTGTGGACTCTGCCCCGAACCATGAATATGGGAATCTTTCTCCATGTGTAAAAGTGACAGGACTAATGAACGGGAGTGATGAGAAGCAGGGAAGGGTTAAAGACCAAACCTGGGGTGACTTGTGACTGTTTACGGCACTCAACCCATTTACACCTCCTTCCAAATACACAGCGTGCAACACGCTCGTGTTGTAATCCACTCGCCGTCTCCTTCAGATCAGTGCTGACAACCTGCTTCTGCTCTGACACCTGCCATTTCTTCTTACTCCCCATCTTCTTTTCTCAAAAGCTCTTCCATCTTTCGGACTAATCATCCACCCAGAGCCCTGTGAACACATGATATGCATCTAGCATAGTGGTGCGTCCCAGAGACCTGTGGCAGCAGAAAGAGTTATCATAGGATACTTCATCCCGTGAAACAAAGAATAGCATCGCTGCACTGTGTTAGTTAGCAGAATATTAAAACAAATGGTCCTTCCTCCCAAGCATCTGGAAAAATATGGTAATCTTTTAGCTTGGTTAGAGAAACAGACAAGGTTGAAATAATACAAATTCTCTTGGAAGGGACTCTTTTCTGTATCATAAAAAAGCATTCAGATGTGTGTGTGTGTGTGTGTGTGTGTGTGTGTGTGTGTGTTTAGGGGGTACTGGGGTCTGAACCCATAAGGGTTCTACCTCTGAAATTCACCCCTAGCCCTATTTTTTAAAAGTTTGAAACAGGGTCTCACCAAGTTGCTGAGGGTCTCTCTAAATTGCTGAGGCTGCCCTAGAACCCACGCTCCCCTGTCTGGGCCTCCCAAGTACTGGGATTACAGATGTGAACCACCACACCTAGCTATATTCAGACTTTTTTTTTTTTTTTTGCTGTACTGGGGATGGAACCTAGGGGCATTCTACCTCCGAGCTACATCCCCAGCCCTATTTTTTATTCTTTATTTTGAAACAGGGTCTCACTAAGATGCGGAGGGCCTCACTAAGTAACTGAGGCTGGCTGCGAACCCAGATCCTCCCATCTCAGCCTCCCAAGTACTGGGATTACAAGCGTGCGCCACCACGCCCGGCTCTATTCAGACCTTTTTTTAAACTTCTGCATATTTGTTGCAATCAGAAAGCTGGTTTGCAAAGTAAAAAGTAGTAGCTCCCATGTATTAAGCCCTTACTGTATGCCAGTACTGGAGCAACATAAGTGACAACCACCACATTACTTAAGACTTACTGTAAATATCTTATGGTGCTGGGAATTTCATTTTCAGCTGGGACCCTGACACTCAAAGACAGAAATTATCTTGCCTAAAGCTATGGCGAGGTTAGTGGCAGCAGGAAAGGGATCCGAACCTGGGTCTGGCCCCAGACAGTGCTCTCGGCCATGAGTAGGTTAAAGATGGCCTCTCCTCTCCCCATCACTCTCGTGTCCCACATCTTGGCTCAATGGATGGTATGCGAGGAGGTGTCTCCCACTCCAAGATGAGCTTGTTCAGAAGAGGAATTAGTAAAACCGCCTACTGCTGGCCCTGGCTTGAAGAAGACTTGGAGAACAGTGTCTGAATGAGAAAGCGCAATGGAAAAGCTGGTTCTCCTCTCATTCAGAACAGACTGGCCGTGTCTTTCTTAGTTATTTGAGCCATGTTCTTCTTGAGCCTACTAAAAATGCAGAGAGAGACACACATTCCCCAAACAAATGCAAATGGCCAAAGGATTATCCACTGTTTGGGATTCTCTGCCCCACAGCACACTTTCATTACTGTGGGGAGCCACAGATCTGCCAAAGTAAAAGATTTTTCATGCAAAGAAGAATAATAAATATCTGTCCAAATGAGCCAACCAAGATCAACCCAAGAGGACCTTGTTCTCACTGGCCACCTGCAGATCTGACTCATGCAAAGAAGGATAATAAATATCTGGCCAAATGGGCAGCCTGAGACCCTGCCCCCAGGACCTTGTTCTTACCAGGCCCCTGTAGGGCTCACAGCGAGCAGTAACAGCCCTGCCCATCTCAGCACATCAGACCTCCAAAAACACAGGCCAGTTTTCCAGAACAGGCTGAGAGTAGACTGCCTGAGAGGAAGAGGATTCTAGAAGCCTCAAATAATAGTATTAGCCCATGAAAACAGGCAAGGCCAGTGACCTTGAGCGCTATAGGGGTGACCTCTCTTCTAAGGATCTGAACATGGTTTTGTGATGCATAAACTGAAGTTTAACTTCTATTGCAAATCCAGCAACATACTGACTGTGAACACATGCATACTGTCACGAGCAAGCTGTGTCATTAACACAGACCAAACACGTGTGTGTCTTTCCACATTGTCAGGATTTACTGAATAACAGTAAATTCACGCACTTCTCCACTTTCATTGGTTCTTTTTTTTTTTTTTTTTTTTTTGCGGTACCGGGGATTGAACACAGGGGCGTTCTACCTCCGCGCTACGCCCCTGGCCCTATTTTTTATGCTTTATTTTGAAACCAGGTCTCACGAAGTTGCGGAGGGCCTCACTAAGGAGAGAGAGAGAGAGAGAGAGAGCAAGAACTGAGGCTGGCCGCGAACCCAGATCCTCCGGTCTCCGCCTCCCAAAGTACTGGGATTACAAGCGTGTGCCACCACGCCCGGCTTCATTGGTTCTTCAGCAAGTATTCGTGGTTCACCTGGAAGCCATAGACTGCGCAATCCCAAATTCCTTCAATCCAATCTTAATTTCTAATACCAGTAATGCTGAAATAATACATCGCACTTTACAAATTTATAATACACACACAGAAAGAAAGGCTAAGAAAGGGTAAAAGCGGGCACAGGGGGTTCTGGAAGGTTGGCCAAAAGTGAAGGCAGAAAGTAGATAGGCACACAGAGAGTCATCATAAGTGCTCACATGTGAGTTTTAATAAAACACTCAAGCAGAGTTGTCACGGCAAAGGTGGGGGTCCGGACAGACAGACAGACAGCAGTTTCAGAGTGTCATCTTGATGCGTCTGCTTTGCATCTGCCTTGTGTTGTCCTCACAGACAGGACAAATCGCACTGAGCTGAGCTGGGGCACAAAGAATTGGTGCAGCAATTTTCCTGGGCCAGGCTTGTGACAAGAGACCAGATGACAGGGACGAGGTGCCGCTGTGACCAATCTTGGGCTGCTCCTCATTTTACCGGTCTCAGGTGAGCGGGTTGCTTCATTCAGTGGTCCGTGGTGTTTGATAAGCTCTTGGGCCTGGGTTTTTGGATAGGGGGTCAACACACCCATGCATCCATGTACTACTGATTTAATGCCATAAGTTCACAGGCGGCCATTTTTATTAGCACAATTGATTTATTTGTCATGATTGATTTATTTAATAAATTTATATCTTTTTTGCAGTACTGGGGATTGAACCCATGGGCATTCTATCTCTGAGCTACATCCCCACCCCTATTTTTTATTCTTTATTTTGAAACAGGGTCTCACTAAATTGCGGAGGGCCTCACTAAGTAGCTGAGGCTGGCCATGAATCCGGATCTTCTGGTCTCAGCCTCCCAAGTATTGGGATTATAAGCGTGCGCCACCACGCCCAGCTAATAATCTATAATTTATTAATTTATCAGTCCCTTATGGCTGTGCTGGGCAGATGGTGGCTGTTGACTTGTACAAACAAGGTGTAGAGTCTTTCTATCTCAGCACTTGTACTCAAAATGGAGTCACTCATGGCAAACTACCGCTTTACAAAATGGAGTCACTGATAGTTAGGCACAGCCTAGAAACAACTGTTCTACACAGCATGGAGTAACTCAGAGCAGGGCGCAGCCTGCCTTCCACACCTAGAGTTGCATTCTTTTGCTTCCTTGGGCATAAAAGTGAATTTCCAACATTTTGCTTAAAAGGGAAGAAGCTCTTGCTGCATTTGTGTAGAAGGAGTTTTCCTCCATCCTGGTCACTAGAGCCACGTGGATGAGAAGAGTGCAGGGCAGAGAGAAGAAGCAGGTGTTTGCAGAGCCCCAGGCCCGGCTGCTTGGAAAGCGCCCGCCGTGTGGGAAGGCGCACGGTGACTAATGGCCTGCGGTCACCCTGTGTTCCTCGCTGTGGCGGACATTCAGAGCTGAGCATGGAGCCCAGGCCATGTTCTCCAGCCACACTGATGGCTTTGCCGCCTCTTCTTGGCACGGGACACTACCTTTCCCTTCAACAGCAAAGGAGAGGAGAAACCTGGAACCTATTCGAGCAGTCTCCTTCGTCAGGAGAGTTTCATTCTCAGTACCCTTGCTTGCAAATGAAAAGTGTCCCATTGTGGGCTAACTGGAAAGGGAGGAGTTTTTATCTCACACATCAGTTAGGACTCTGGAGCAACATTCAACACAAGTTCAATTCCATACACAGCTTTGTCGTGACAATCCCTGTAAGTCCCATGCAGTTGTATGAACGTGTATGTAGCCTCCTCTTCCATGGAAGCGTTTGCTTTATTGATCCCCAACAGTTCCAGAAACAGATATAAATGCATTTGCTTCAGAAAACAAAGCCACGCACAAGTCTTCAACTCATTAACATGATTTAGCGGCAGCTCTGTATTGCTTTTGGCTGAGCACCCTGGAAGAACTCCTATGTACACAGACTTACGTTTCAGACCAATACTCCATCACGCACTCAAAACATTCCCCATCCAAGACCATATCGCAACTCCGATGAAAAAATGGCCTACAGAAGAATAGCCCTGTCCACATGTGCTGAGCCGACTTTAAGAATCAAATGTAAATAAATAGTATTCCATGTATGCGGTGGCCGCAAGTGAAGAAACTAATAGGAAGACAGGCTCCATCTCTTGAGTGTGTGCACCCAGATGTTTGCTAAGCAAATGTAAGCAGGGCAGTAACAAACAATTACACTATTGTGCCCAAATGTACCCTTTCCTCACCATTTATCTTCTTTACCTGTCTCTAAAAGAACACGTGCTCATACCCAGAAAGAAAATAAGCATGGTGTGGAAGCGCAGAACTACTGCATAGTCTATGAATTCTATGAATACCTTTTGTCCCGCCTCTCACTGGCTTTGTGTGCTTAGAAGATATAAAATAGACCTTTGAGAATTCCATGAAATAACTCTACTTTATGATCGAATAGCCCATAAAATGCACAAGGAGAGTCATGAATATAATTTTAAAGCCAAATTGAATTCCAAGTCTTGGTGGCTTTGTGCCCTTGACTAGTCGAACAGACTAGTTATCCTGAGCGAGCAAACAGCTCAGGGAGAGGTTGCAAACCCCAGCTCTGCGCTGGACAATCAACTTGGCTTTCTTTCTGTGGCCACAGACAGCTCACCTAGTGCCCATCAGGCTTCTTCTAACTGGATGTTATCAGTCCCAAAGCACTTGGCTAAGAAAATGGGGAGGAAGCCACCCCTTGTCATTCCACAGGACTGATACAACTAGAAGCCGGTCCGTCGTATCAGAGTGGAATGAATGTATGAATAATGACCTTCAAAATGGTAAAAGCCACACAAATATAGGTTGCAACCAGAGGCCAACTCCAGAAAGCCCAACAGTAGCAAAACCGAAAGAAAATTCGTACACCTGCAATCTGGACCAGGCTCGTTATTGCAAAGCCTTCACTGAATTTAGCAATGGTTTGTGATTCGATTGTGAATTGATATGTGGTACAGATTATGAGGAACCTGTGAGCTGATCTAACCCCAGTACTCTCACTATACCACTGCAGACATGATTATACTGTCCTGAAGGTTCTGCGAGATTGTGCACCAGCATGGCTTCTCATGAAATGTCACCAGTGTCCCCAGCATGGTGGTAAGTCTTCTGTTAAGTTACGTACACTGTACAATACCTGCATGTGTAATGCCGGGCAGGGTCACCTATGCCCCTCCCTCTAAGCTCTGCAAGCACACACTGCCACCTGCCCTTCGGAGTCACCTTACCTTCCCCTCCCCAAAGTAAAAACAACCCCTTCAGCCAGACATGGTGGCACACGCCTGTCATCCCAGTACTTGGGAGGCTGAGACAGGAGGATTGCAGGCTTGAGCCTCAGCAACTTAGCGAGACCCTTAGCAACTTAGTGAACCTGTGTTTCAAAATAAAAAATAAAATAGGGCTGGGGGTGTAGTACGGAGGTAAAATGCCCCTGGGTTCAATCCCAGTACCAAAAATAAATAAATAAATAAATAAATAAATAAATAAATAAATAAATAAAACAAAAAAACCTTCTTGATAGAAAGAGAACACTGGTGTTATGCCAATAGCAGAGTTTCTTTTTCACCCCTGTCTCCCATTGCTGATAGTGAGGCTGGTACCAGCAGTTGCTCAGTGAACTCATGTGAAGCCTGTCTGTTCTTCAGGGTTCATGGCTAGTGTCTAACGGGGTCACGTTCTCTGGAGAGGCAAGCCAACTTTGTTCTGGCCACGAGACATTCCACTCCAATGACGACAGAGCAAGGTGGTCACCATCACTGTGCAGCTCCGGGCAACCGGTGAGCATTCTGTGGACTGAACCTTTCCTTTGGCAGGAGAAGAGTCTCGTCGGTGATGGAGGAGAGGTCGCCGGGCCCTTCCCAGCACTGCTCCTGGCCGTCAAAACCCTCGGACACCTGCAAACTTCCAATAAAAACTTCAAAGAGATACTAAAAACATGCCATTGCATTTATATGAATACACTTAAGATGTGGGAGAAGAATCCTTGACATAAAAATTGAAATGCACACCAAGGACCTGCTTTTGTGTGGAGATCTGAGTTCATTTTGTGACGAGTGGGTGAGACCAGAGCATCTACACCTACAAGATACCTACCCTCGCCTCCCAAAGAGGGACCTTTCTCAGAGAAGCTCAGTGTTACTTGGTGCAATCGCTTCGGCAGCTGGGACAGCTCAGCATGTGCACGGATGGAAAGCTCAATGTGGTAAAGGAGGTGATGCGAGGTGACACATCACAGGAGAACCAGTGGGTTTATTATGTGCAAAAAGAAAGCCTGGCTAACTGAGACTGGACCCTTTATAAACTTTATTGTGAAATAGTCTTCATTTCATCCCAAGCACAAAGATTTTTAAGAGATGCCCCTTGCTTATTAGTAAAGTTTTTTTTAAAGGTATCTTTTACAACTCCATTTTCTTTCTTCTTTTTTTTCTTTCTTTTCTTTTCTTTTCTTTCTTTCTTTCTTTCTTGCTTGCTTGCTTTTTCTGCTACTGGGGATTAAACCCAGGGGTGCTCTACCTCTGAGCTACACCCCAACCCTTTTTTATTTTTCATTTTGAAAAAGGATCTCGCTAGGTTGCTGAGAGTCTTGCTACTTGCTAAAGCTGTCCTTGAACCTGCGATCCCTCTGTCTCAGCCTCCCAAATACTGGGATAACAGGCATGCACCACCATGCCCGGCTACAACCTCATTTTCTTAAGAAACACAATGAGCAAGCACACCAGGGCACTATCAACACTCACAGGAAAATATGTCTGCTATTTAAATTTTCCAGGGGGTAGTTCAGAGAGGCAGTCCATTTTGTTAAACTATATTAATGTGCTTATTTTTAAAAAAAAAACTCCAAATTTGACAGGTCACTCTGCCTTTAAAGTAAAATATTCAGAGAGTTCATCAAAAGCTACCGAGAGAAAGCTGAGACCTTTGAAGAGGAGTATCTTCATTTCTTCTGAGCTACACAATTTAATTCAAGCCTTTTTCTAATTGTCTGCAGTTATTCAAAAGTGGTTCTGTAATTACCGGGTCGTCTATGCCGACCCAGTGCCGATTCCGGGCAGAACCTCGAATCTCAGGAATCTACTTCTAGCATCCCTAGACTCTTGGGGTTCCTGAGACACTCTCTCATCGCGCTGCGGCTCACTCCCCTGCCACTCACTGCCAGGAGACGGGGAACAAAAGCCTGTGCTCTGATCTCAATGTGTTACGCTAAAAATGCAAAATTAAAGAAAAATGAGGAAAGTTTAATATTAGCGGGGAATATGATTGATAACATTGTGTCATGTTACGATTTTTAATATTATAAACTGAGTTTTATGTTACTCTCTTCTAATAGTGACATATTTAACATTTTAAGACTGGATATAATAATTTTATGGGGTAAAATGGGTATTATTAGATGATTATACTGTAGTACTTTGTCAAATTCTTGTATATTAAATACAAAAGAACTACAATAAAAATAAGAGCAAATTCTGGCCTCCTTGAGTGAAGGAAGACTGTCCCTCCTGGGTCCTCTTCCTGCACTCAGCGTTACCCCAGCGCCACCGCAGGGCTCTGGATCCTGTCGTTTCTGTGGTGCCAGATAAAAGGCAAACATGAGGGCCGGGCCTGGCGGTGTACGCTTGTAATCCCAGTACTTGGGAGGCTGAGACAGGAGGATCCGGGTTCGCGGCCAGCCTCAGCTACTTAGTGAGGCCCTCTGCAACTTAGTGAGACCCTGTTTCAAAATAAAGGATAAAAAATAGGACTGGGGGTGTAGCTCGGAGGTAGAATGCCCCTGGGTTCGATCCCCAGTACCACAAAAAAAGAGGCAAGCATGATATTTCATCTCCATAAATAATTTGATATTGTTTGTTGTTGGCCATCAGGGCTGTATCTTAGTTTTATTCTCAGGCAGTGCTTCTTCCAAACTTCCTTCATTCCTTGGACACATTTCTGTGAAAAACTGGACTCCTATGAGCCAGTTAAAGGATGATTCCCACATACCGGTTAAAGAGGGGCCGAGGAGGAGCAGGAGCAGGCCACGGGAGGCCACGCGGCCAGAAGTGTCTACACCTCTAGGAGTGATGTCACCTCTAGGAGCACTGTCGTCACCTCTAGAAGTGCTGTCCCAGATGGTAGCAAAGCTGGATCGAACTTCAGCAGAATGTCTACATCAAGAGGTTTCCTTGGAGGCAAACAGTTCATAGCTCACAAGGAAGTCAGGCCCGAGACCAAGCCAGGTAGCAGCTACAGAGGACAGAAATAAGCAAAGGTCAAGATGGCCAAACTGTCCTCTAACGGTGTGCGGGTCCGGGTGACCTCCTAGGCCTGAGGATACTGGTGAGCCCTTCGCTTCCACCAAGGCCAGGACACACAGGCGCACGAAGCCAGGTTCCTCAACTCCCGTGGCCCAGAGGGCTTCTCCAAAGCCCCTGTTTAGAGGACAGAGCCTTTCGATCACCCACGAATACACATCTATCACTTTCGAAATACAGTAAGAGTAAAAAGCAAAAGCTTCGTTTCCCTTCCTAATGCTAAGCACACAATTACATGCCGAACATCTTTGCAATTTTCTCTTTCCTGCTTTCTTTATTCTCAAACATATATATATATATATTATATATATATATTATATATATATGTATTCTATATATATATATTATATATATATGTATTCTATATACATATATACATCTATATACTATAGATGTATATAGGCTGTATATATTCTCTATATATGTGTATTGCATATATATATAATTATATGATATAAATATAGATTTAGATATCATCACAGATCCAGATACAGAGAAAGGTGTAGCTATAGATTTATATTTAGAGTATAGAGATGTAGATATATCTGGTTACATTTCTGTAACACTTTACGGTTTAAATATCTGAGGTCTTAGTAGCAAGCCCAGTTTAATCCGAACCATCCAGAAGAAATCGACCAGCCATTAAGAACACCACCACACAGTACCCCCAGTTTCCCGCGGTCTGCTGATCCATCCTGATGCTTCTCGGGGCCATTTGAGAGGCGATGGGCCATCTGGATTGTCCACCCAATATACCGGTAATAAGAGCAGGCACTGAGACGTGCTCTGAGTCACAAAAACAGAAATGCAGCCCAAGCTCCAGCCCACGGGGGAAAGGCCCCATCAGTAGATGGCCATGCGAACCCTCGCTTTGGGCCCAAATGATAGATTTTGAGCATCATTTATTATTTCAGTAACTCAAATTCCCTGACACAGAAGGGTCTGGCAGATCAAAGTGGTGAAGAAGAAGAAGAAAAGAAGAAGGAGGAGGAGGAGGAGGAGGAGGAGGAGGAGGAGGAGAAGGAGAAGGAGAAGAAGAAGGAGAAGAAGGAAGAGGAGGAGGAGGGAGAAGAGAGAAGAGGAGGGAGAGGGAGAGGAAGAGGAAGAGGAAGAGGAAGAGAGAGAGGAAGAGGAGGAGGGAGGAGAAGGAGAAGGATAAAAAAAGAGAAGAGGAGGAGGAGGACGACGAGGATGAGGAGGATGAGGAAGAGGAGGAGGAGGGAGAAGAGAAGAAGAGGGAGAGGAAGAGGAAGAGGAAGAAAGAGAGGAAGAGGAAGAGGGAGGAGAAGAGAGAAGAGGAGGTAGAGGAAGAGGACAAGGAAGAGGAGCGGAGGAGGAAATCGCACCTGGCACGTGGAAACAGGGCCTCCTTCACATGCGGCAGCGGAGGCGGAATGAAGGCTCCCTCGGGGCCTAGCCCAGGACGTCATGCGGATCCAGCTTTGGAACTGAGAGAACTGTCACTTGCCACCTCACCGTGTCCTTTCCCCTCATCTGCTTTCAGAAGGTGCATCAGCAAAGCTGCCTGCTGTCCCCCCAAGATGGGCGTTTCCCCCAAGGCAGTGGCGGCACTGTGGGGAGGGGTCGGCTCTGGGGGGTGGGGAGGGACAGCCAGCACCGGGAGCAGAGTCACTGCAGTGCACCGGGTCGGCCAACGGCCTGCACAGCTGTTGAATTGAAGTGTCTTCCTCACCTCGTCTATCCTAATTTTCGGGTGAAGAGTCTCATGTAGGTATGACCCAGGGGCCCCTGTGCTAACCTACGACTTTGGGCACAGCCTCCAAGATATGTCTGGGCTTAGGGAAGTTTGTTTGCAGTTGCTCTTTGTTAAAGGAAATCAATAGTTGACCAAACAAATCTTGTAAAGATATTAGAAGACAGCACTTTGCACAAACAGTTTTATGGATGCTTTCCAAAGACACAAACTGTTGGCCTAGTTGGACACATCTATTCAAAATGGAACCTTTCACGGCCATTGACTGGCTAAACAGAGAGAGGACAGGAACAGCAACTTCACATCTGGCTTCTGGTTTCTGCTTTTCAAACAAACAGTCCTTTACAGAGGCCCAGGCCCACCCGTCTGGGTGGGGGTCTTCGGAGCTGGACCTGTGGCCTTCCGAAGACCACACAACCAGCTGGAAAGAGCTGGAGATCCTAATAGGTTGCTTTTCCTCTCCACACCGTTTGGCCAGGGCTGTCTCACCTGCTATGCCCACTGTGGAAGCCTTCCCTGGTGCCCGGTAGGCCAGGGGCTCCAGAAACACCTTCTCCCTCTTTTATTACATATCAGAACGTGGACTCATCGCAGGATCTGTCCATCGAACTTGGGATCCACGCAAGCAGGAGCCCATCTGTCCTGCTTCTGTGCGATCGGTGCCGAATGAACGTGCTCCAACACCCTGTGCCCGGCAGGATGCAGGAACGCTGGGGTGCTCCGAGAACACAGGAATGGGAATGAGGCTGATGGTCCCTGAGTTTATTTTTTATACTTTTATTGTATACATCAGAGTGGGATTCAAAGAGATACGAACATAAATGCACACAGCACTTGGTGCATGTCCTTCTGCATCCCGCCCGGCTCCCCTCTCCTCTCTCCCTGTAGGAAAAAGGCTTGAGGAAGGAAAGAGTTCAAATAATGTCATGTCAGCCGGGTGTGGTGCCACACGCTTGTAATCCCAGTACATGGGAGGCTGAGACAGGAGGATCCGGGTTCGTGGCCAGCCTCAGCTACTTAGTGAGGCCCTCTGCAACTTAGTGAGACCCGGTTTCAAAATAAAGAGTAAAAAAATAGGGCTGGGGGGTGTAGCTCGGAGGTAGAATGCTCCTGGGTTCAATCCCCAGTACCGTAATAATAATAATAATAATAATAATAATAATGTCCATATATGAAGGCATCACTGCCAATCCCCAAATTTGTTAATGACGCATTTTATTTCCAAAAAAATAATATTCATGTTTGAGATTGTCACACATGACCACCCAGATGCTCAAGACAATTAACTCTATGATAGAGAAGACAGGGCTGTTGGCCTCGGAGCCAAGCAGCCCAGGTTCAAATCCTGGGTCTGCCATTTCTTAATGGTGTGACCTTTGGTAAGTTAATTAACCTCTCTCAGCCCCAGAGTGGCCATGTTAACATCCCTAGGTCCCCAAAGTGCCGATAATAAGATTATCCTTAAAAGGCTCTTAGTAGATATAAATAAGATGTATATGTGAATAATACAACAATATGTTGCATTTAGACTAAAATAACTCATGAAATGCCATGGAAAGCGGGGGGACGTGGGAAGAGGAGAGAATGAGAAGCCAACTTTGAACTTGGTGGGAGAAGAAAACCTGGGAACACGTTTAATGACTCGGGCCACTATTATTAACGCTATTATTTATAACGCATGTTAGTAAGCAAGACATTTGCCAAACGCAGACAATAGCACGGTCTCTATTTTTACTTAACCATCTCAAAGACAGAAAACAAGCCTCTGAGGAGCCCGACAAACTAAGATGTTTCCAGTTCATTTTAAAGCACAAAGAATTCGCGTTGCTGTTGTTACTGCTCTACGTTAGTTATGTTGGCAAAGTAAGTTATCACATGCACAGTCCCCCAAACCAGGAGAAAATATTAGGGAAAAGAGAAGGGGCCTTGTCATTGGCAATATATTATCCTGTCACCTTAAAAAAAAAAGATTCTAGCCAGGCGTGGTGGCGCATGCTTGTAATCCCAGTCCTTGGGAGGCTGAGACCAGAGGATCCGGGTTCGCAGCCAGCCTCAGCTACTTAGTGAGGCCCTCCGCAACTTACTGAGACCCTGTTTCAACATAAAGAATAAAAAATAGGGCTGGGAGTGGAGCTCAGAGGTAGAATGCCCCTGGGTTCAATCCCCAGTGCCCAAAAAAAAAAGATTCTAATCCAAGTCAGAATGGTACCAGAAATATACAAATAATAAAAAAAATTACCATTCTGGAAGAAATTATTGGAAATGCCAGTACATATGTATTTTCAATCAACACCAAAGTACAGGCCAAGATATAGGGATATATCAAAGGCATGTCCCGCCAATGTCCGACCGTGCGGAAGAATCCCTTCTCTCAGTAGAGACAGACACGTGACTCACTAAGAACTCCTGGACCAGATAGGCGTGGCCTCGTCCCGTCCCACTGTCCTCCCCCTGGATGTTCTGTGTCTGAACTCTGTGAGGGGCTTACTCTATACATGGCTGCTGGTAATAACGAAAGATGGTGGGTTTATTTTGGCTCCTGCCCCATTGAAACCAAAGAAACCTCCATCTCATAAATGAGGGTGTTTATGGGGAGCACTCCGGTTGGGTTTCAAATTGTCAAAAATTGTAAAGCAGCCATATTTTTTTAAGCCCTAGTACCACTGAGTTAATTGCAGGGACTATTTTATATTGTGACATGTTCGTGGCACAATACAGTGGCAGCGTGTGAACTTGTCAAAACAAATAAACCTTTTTTTTATTTAATGAAATCTATTTCACAAAGAGCTAAACAAATTATGGGGTAGAGGCAAATGTCTACTACATCATTGGCATTAATACCTGCAGAAAAATACCAGAAACTTTCGGGGATTGACTGGAAAACTAATTGAACACAGAGGAAAAAGTCTCCGCCGCGCTGGGAAGAGGGCAATGGTGGGCCTTCCTAGCTCAGACATCAGGGCAGTGCACCACGTTCGGAAACGGGACTCACTGCTCAGGCTGCAAGGGACTGTGCAGAATCTCAGAAGCTATGTCAAGGTCGTGTGGCTAAGAGGAGGGATGCGGAGAGAATTCTCAGGTTGTTGGAGGTGACCAGCTCCTAGTCACTGAAATGCAGAGACCAGGTACCATGGCTAGTTTCTTGTTTCTGACCACAGATTGTTTGTTTGTTTGTTTGGTTGGTTGGTTGGTTGGTTGGTTGGTGGGGATCGAACCCAGGGGTGTTCCACCTCTCAGCTACATCCCCAGCCCTATTTTGTTTTCCTATTTTGAAACAATGTCTCACTCAGTTGCTGAGAGTCTCTCTAAGTTGCTAAGGCCAGTCTTGAACCTGCGATCCTCTTGTCTCAGCCTCCCAAATACTGGGATTACAGGTACATGCCACCATGCCCAGCTGAGATATTAGGCCAAATACCAGAAAGGAAAATAAAAATTAACAAGAAGGGGTCTGCTTTAAAGGGAGATGGGTGAAGAAGTGTAGGGAGACCTGTGTAGGGGTGCAGGGGTAGACCAGTTGGACCTCTGGATTCCTCTGGCAAGATGACACAGCATTCCTAGGAAGGGCAACTGCCCCATGCCGAGATACACACCAGCAAAAGACAGTTACACCTGCCCAGAGGGCTGAGCAACAGATGCCAGTCAGAGCTCTGTGTGTATTAACTTTTTTCAAAATAGAAAATCACACCTGTAATCCCAGTACTTGGAAGGCTGAGACAGGAGGATCGCAGATTCAAGGCCAGCCTCAGCAATTTAGTGAGACTCTCAGCAACC
Organism: Glis glis; assembly: GCA_004027185.1. Lineage (NCBI taxonomy): Eukaryota > Metazoa > Chordata > Mammalia > Rodentia > Gliridae > Glis > Glis glis. The sequence goes on from PVJS01009706.1 coordinate 31,446, forward strand.
TATCAAGATTCTGTTTCAAAGTAAAAAGTAAAAAGGGCTGGTGGTGCAGCTCGGAACTTAGAATGGCTCTGAGTTCACACCACCCAGTAACACACACAGACACAGACACATACACACACACACACACACACACACACACACACACAAACACACACATACAAGAAAATAATTTACAGGCCCATCAAGGCAGAATCAGTTAGGTAAATAATACATCTACAAAATGAATTGCTTTGCTACCATTAAAAATAATGTTTATTAGTATGGAAGACATTCACATAGTAAATTAAACAAGCCTGCTTGGATGGTGGCAATTCATGACATGGGCTGACACCACCATGATGTGTCCTTAAAACAGACACGGGTGTGAGACATGCCAGCAGCCACACAGGTCTTCAAGAAGGCTGCTGCTGGTCAGACAGGGTGATGTTTGCTAAGTGAGTCCTGAAGTCATGGGGGACATGGAGTGACCTCAGCAGCACTTAGACATGGGAGGTGCCGGGAGATGGCAGCCCTTTGGTCCAGAGCCCAGAGGCCACATGTGGGCTCAGCGGGGCTCAGAGGCCGGGGTCAGCTCAACACTCGTCCCTCGGAGTGAATGCCTTCCGATGGCACTTCCAGTGCGGGAGGATTTCTTTATTACTTGTTTCCATAGTGAGGCCACGTCCCTGGAGAGCGGGACCACTTCCCACGTGCCCGAGAACTGGAAATTCCCACTCTTTTTTATTTTAAACCACTCGCATGGTTTTGGCGTTGCTTCCGAGACCAACCTGGGGAAGACCGATTTTACGGATGAGAGGGGCTGGAAGGAAGGCCACAGTGGACAGGTTTGCTTCTCGCATCAACTCCTCCCTTCAGGAGCCAGATGCGATTCTGGTCCTTAGACTCACTTCACGGAACAAGGGTGGTGCCTTCCTGCAGTCAGCAAGAACCCCCAAACAACCCCGAAGGATTAGTGCGGCCTCCACTGAGCCTGATGCCAGGGAATTTACTATACACATGCGCTGCCAAAGCATCCTCATGTGGGGGGAAAATGGAGCAACTTCCGACAGTGTAGAGGACGCGCGTAGCTCACAGGAAGGGCGCGGGAAGGGCTCGGGTTGCTTGATCTGGACCTACGGTTGCTGTGGACCGCGGTAGGCGACGCCTCGCAAGGATCGCTTTAGTCATCATCACCGCACGCGGAGTCCTGTGCTTCCCTCGGTAGTGAAGAACCTCTCTGTGAGAACATCTACACCAGGAGAGGTGGACAGGGACACGTATGGAGCAAGGTGTGCTTCCCCGGGGGCTGCTCCCACTGCCCAGTCGGGTCCTGTGCAATCCACTCCCGGTCTTGCCACTTGCTTCCTGTATGCATCAGCACTGGCCACCTCATGTCTTCTTTCCTTCCCCCTTCTCGTCCAAGCCACCACCGCACCAGCACTACTAGAAGAGTCTTTTCCCTCCAACCCGCTCTCTACCCAACAGCCATAATAAGCTTTGAGAAGTATAACTCAGATAATGTCACAACCTGCCTTAAAAAAAAATCAGTGTCTCGTGTTTTCGTTTGGTTTAGGACCAGAAGTTCTGGGCTACCACAATCCACGGGTCTGCATTTCTGGCTTCCGCACACCACTCCACCCTCCCCTGTCCTCCGCTAAGCCAAGTTCCTGCCCGTAGGACGCTCTTCCTCCTGCCTCTCCCCTGGCGCATCTCTACTCCTTTCCCTGGGTTCAGCTTCAACATTACTTCAGGTAAGAATGCTTTGATCCCCTTATCCAAATCTAAATGAGGACTCCCATTTTTAATATGTCAGTTTGTGCTGGGTATGGTAGCGCATGCCTGTAATCCCAGTACGTGGGAGGCTGAGACATGAGGATCACAGGTTTGAGGCCAGCCTTAGCAACTTAACAAGATCCTGTTTCAAAATAAAAAGGACTGGTGTGTGTGGGGGGGGGTACAACTCAGAGGTAGAATGCCCCTGGGTTCAATCCTTAGTACTACACACACACACAAAAAAAATTAAAAATAAGATGTTAATTTGTTGTTATCAATCTATTGGTATGGGTATTCATTAAATATCTTCTGAATCAACAAATAAATAGCTCGTGTGGAGATTTTCTTGTTTTACTAACATCCGGCTCCTGGCTTTCGTTTTTCTGCAAGGATAGCTTGTCAAATATCTCTCTGCAATCCAAATTTGTAAGTTCTTTCTTAATTTGCGTTCACTAATGGACAGGTGCATTCCAAAGCTTTCAAAGGAGGAAATGCAGTTAGACTCACAACACTTGTATCAACATTATTTATTTACCCAATGGACATTTCCAGCGCCCCACCAGTTTGTGAGCCCTGGGCTGAGAGATGGAAGATCTGGAGGAGCCGCCGGCCTTGTTCTTCGTGAATTGCTGTCTCTTCCAAGAGCTCTCAGATAGTTTCTTTAATAATGTCTTCCAGAAGACCGCTCAAGCAAACCAGTAGAGAGTGTGTGAATGTACCGCCTTATTATTTTTTTAGACTAGAGTAACATTTGTCTATTTCTTGGCACTTCCTCAATTTTCCCAATCCCTCGAAGGTCACTGATAGTGTTCTCGTCTGCAGGTGGTTTACACACCTTCAGACCCAGTAGAGGACATCTGAACAAATGTCAAGCCTCTGGGCCCCATGGCCACACATTCTCTCTCCCCTTCCTCACCTCCTCACTCCCTCCCATCTTGCATCAAGGTGTGGGTCACGGTGAAAGGCATCGGGTACAGAAAACATGGCCCCGCACTCATGACGCGTGCCTTAGCATTCTCGTTGCTATAATCCAATCCCCACAACTTAGAGGAAGGAAAATGTATTTGCTCACGGTTTCCTTGGGGATTTGGGGTTCAGTTCATGTGAGGCCAGGGACTGAGTATCTCAGGGCATGGCGGCAGGAAGTGGAGAGAGGGAGAGTGAAAGGCTTCCCTCTCACATCATGGAAGCCAGAAGCAGAGAGAGCAAGCAAAGGAAGGAAAGGATCTTATATAATCCTCAAGGCCACTCTCCAGAGACTCCTCCTTAGCAACCAAGCCCCGCTTCCAACATTGCTACCTGGCTTCCATGAGGGAGCTAGGGGGACATTCTAAATCCAAATCACTACATTTTTCAGCAAATCAGCTCGTGGTTATGTAATCTGGAATGCATCTAAAATAATAAACAGCCTTATCAACTCCAGGCGTCGTATTATGGTTCCTTCCTTGCCTTGCAATTGTGTGGATCAGAAAATATTTCAAGGGCATCTTAAGCCTATCACAAGAGTTCCTGAAATGAGTTCAGTATCTTTCCTCTTCTGCAGTCTTACAACAGAAGCTTCTTCAGTCTTTCCAAAAGTAGTAGCAGTATAAAAGAAACAGTCTGGAACTCCCCAATGACAACTCTCTTCCAAGAAACCATTTGAAAGTTACATAACTGATTTACAGTGACTGCTAATTCCCTTCTATTAATAGGGCAAATTGAAATTCTGGTTCTCCAAGCAAACATTCCAGAAGAGGACTCCTTATTTGGGGTAATGGCAAACACAGCAGGTGCTCAGCCAAGGGCCTGACCCCTGTGGGCTCCCTGGGGTGCTGGGACAGCTGAATGGTGGACATTCCCAGTCTGCAGGGGTCTGCAGTGTGGGGCACCCTGCCATCCAGATTCTGCCTGCCAGTCCTCCAACTCTGCCTTCCCACATCAACAAGGATAGCCTCTTTTTTTGTGTGTGGTACCAGGGATTGACCCAGGGGCATTCTACCTCCGCGCTACAGCCCCGGCCCTAGTTTTTATACTTTATTTTGAAACTGGGTCTCACGAAGTTGCAGAGGGCCTCACTAAGTAGAGAGAGAGACAGGGAGAGAGACAGAGAGAGAGAGAGAGAGCTGAGGCTGGCGGCGAACCCGGATCCTCCGGTCTCCGCCTCCCAAAGTACTGGAATTACAAGCATGCACCACCACGCCCGGCGCAAGGATAGCCTCTTTAGAGACTCATCAGCCCCATCTAGCTCCCTCTTTGCCCTGACATCGCCTGGCTTTTCGTAGTCCTGGGCAGCTCCGCGTCCATACCCCACACAGGCTGCATCGCCTCCTCCTTGAGTCCCACGAGAGCGTCATAGCCTACTGATGCTTTGACTTATTTTTATTTTATATTTATTTTTCTTACAAATCTCACACATTCTTCTGGTTTTAGCCATGAGTCTAATCACATACAAATCTTTGATTTCAATCTTACCCCCTCCCAAATCTTCTGGTCTATGCTTCCAGCTAATTTTAGGATAATGTCATTTATATATGAAAGTAATGGTAATGATGATGGTAATGGTGATGATTGCTGGTGATGGTGACCATGATGATGGTGATGTGATGGTGATGATGGTGATAATGACAATAATGGTGGTGCTGATAATAATAATGGTGATGGTGATGGTGGTAACAATGATGATGATAGGGATGATGATGATAATAGTAATAATGGTGATGGTGAAGATGGTAACAATGATGATGATAATAGTAATAATGGTGATGGTGAAGATGGTAACAATGATGATGATAGAGATGATGATGATAATAGTAATAATGGTGATGTGATGGTGGTAACAATGATGATGATAGGGATGATGACGATAATAGTAATAATGGTGATGGTGATGGTGGTAACAATGATGATAATAGTGATGATGAGGAGGAGGAGGATGGTAATAACGATGGTGGTGACGGTGATGATGACAGCAAGGTGGTGATAGTGATGATGGGGATGATGGTAATAACAGTAATGGTAACATTAATGATGGTGATGGTGATGAAAATTATGGTGATGGTGATGGCCCAGAGCAGGCCCAGCCCCGCACGGGCCCCGCAGCGCTCCCTCTCCCTGGGTCCCTCGCATCCAGGTAGTAGTCTCAAGGTAGAATGCACAGTCACCAAGCCTGCCTGGGGAGCCTGTAGGTAGTGAAAGGGAGGCACACTGGCAGGTCCAGTCCCACCAAGGCTCCCAGGGGACAGCGGGACCTGTCCTTCCTTGCCATTGAGTTTCCTCTCAGCAGGCATTTTCCTACCAATAAAGAGTTCACATTCTCTGTGCACATCGTCTGTGAGACTGAGAGGATGCACCTGGCCCGTCAGCCCCCTGGGAAGAGTGCCACCACTGGTCGCAGCCCCTTCTCTCCACCCCTGGTCTCCTACCGGCACCACCTCTGCACCTAGTAAGCTGCTGGCCGGCCCCTTCTGTCTTCATCCACACTTCCTGCAGCTCTGGGACTCCAAGGGAGCCAGCACCCCTAATGTGACTACGTTTGAAGACAGAGCCTTAAGCCGGGCGTGGTGGCGCACTCTTGTAATCCTAGTACTTGGGAGGCGGAGACCGGAGGATCCAGGTTCGTGGCCAGCCTCAGCTACTTAGTGAGGCCCTCTGCAACTTCGTGAGACCCGGTTTCAAAATAAAGGATAAAAAATAGGGCTGGGGGTGTAGCTCGGAGGTAGAAAACCCCTGGGTTCAATCCCCGGTACCACAAAAATATATATATATAAATAAATGAAGACAGAGTCTTTTAGGGGGTACTTAAGGCTAAGTGAGGTCACTGGGGTGGGCCAATGATATTATATGATTGGTATGGTATGGTATGGTGTGGTGTGGTGTGGTGTGGTGTGGTGTGGTGTGGTATGGTGTGGTGTGGTGTGGTACGGTATGATATGATATGATATGATATGGTATGATTTGGTATATGTTATGGTATGGTATGGTATGGTGTGGTGTGGTGTGGTGTGGTATGGTATGATATGGTATGATATGGTATGATATGGTATGATTTGGTATGATGGTGTCTTCACAGGAAGAGGAGATCAGGACATGGGGATGACCACGTGAGGGCGCAGGGAGCAGAGGGCAAGCCATGGAGGACCCCAACCTGTCCGTACCTGGATCTCAGGCTTGCAGCCTCCAGGACTAAGAAATACATATCTGCTGTTGGAGCCGCCCAGCTGAGGTCTCCTATTAGAGCAGCCTGAGCTGACTAAAATATCCACTATCCAAACTGGGCGCGGTGGCACGTACCTAGAATCCCAGTACTCGGGAGGCTAAGACAGGAGGATCACAGGTTCAAGGCCAGCCTCAGCAGCTTAGCAAGACCCTCAGCAATTTAGGCAGATCCCGTTTCAAAAACAAAAATAAAATTGGGCTGGGGCTATAGCTCAGAGGTAGAATGCCCCTGGGTTCCATCCCCAGTATAAATAAATAAATAAATAAATAAATAAATAAATAATTCCACCACTGTACTTATGAAGAAGAGAAATTTTGTTCCCCAAAATAGGAAAGTGTGTGTCCAATGCCATTAGTCCTGTACCGCCCCTGCCCTAGGAGGGGGGCAGCTGCCCTTCATGATCTTCCCCAACCTGCTCCAGGTCAGGGCCACCCACCTCGCTCTGCCCGTTCCTGTGCCCCAAGACAGCCACACCCTCGTCGTCCTCTCCCCCTGGTGCCTCTGGCCTCTGTCCCCTTGTCCTGAGCACAGGTGGGACCGTGGGCCTAGGCACAGCTATCGGCACCCTCCCTGGGCTCCATCCCCCCACTGTCCTCTCAGCTTAATCCTGCACCTGCTCCCTCTCCTGGTGGCCATCCCCCAACCTCAAGAGGGCAAGGCTCCTACGTGCATGTCACCCCACAGTTCCCACCTGCAGCCCCTGCAGAGGTCGCCACACGGGGGGCCCGCATGATCTAAAATTCTCTTCTTGGAGCCTGCAGCCTTTCTCGGCTTGAGCGGTGGGGCCTGGATGGTCTGCCCGCCCCCTGCCTCCCCAGTGCCTGCAACCGAGCTTGAGACAGGTGCTCCATGGAGCTTGGTGGAAAGAAGCGCCACAGGCCGTCAGCGCTGTGGGTCCCGTGTCACTGCCCTGCCTCACACTGCACAGCCCTCTCTGCATGCAGTGGGTGCTCAATGTATGTTTGCTGAGAAAATAATGTAGTGAGCAGGGAATCAGGTTTTTATGCATATGTGACCACCATCTACCATCTAGTGGCGGAAAAGGGCAACTTCAGGACAGCCACCATTTTGGAAAGAAATCCGGGAGGAACGAAAAGGGATTCAGGAATGTGGTGTCCAGGGTGGTCCCGGGTGGTGGGCTTGCCCGGCGCCTCCTTCCTTCTTCCGTGGCAGACCTTCTCAGAATCCTGCTGTACAGCCAAGTCGTGCATGCTATTGGGGAGGCACAGGTACCAACACAGAGGAAAGAAACTCCAAGGAGATGGGGAAGGAGCCGGGGGAGAGCCCGCCCAGTGCTGTGTGAGTGCACGTCACCATCACTATGAACGACAGTAGGATGTCAGACTGCAGTGCACCAACAACAGTATATATTAAAAAAGAAAAAAATGAGAATTTCCGAGTCCCGTGAGCTCACAAGGGACAGTGCAGGTGGGCAGGCTCGGTGCTGTGAGGACAGTGGAGCCGATCTATCTGCCTCCGACACTGGTCCAAAAAACTCACTGAACAAGGGACGGCAACTGACTTTCTGCACATCACATGTGGTAGAAACACCCTGCCTCATAAATGCAAAACCATTTTTTTAAAGGAGGCAGCTAGAGACCATGCGACTCAGTGATAATTCTATGGGATTTGAAGAAACATTGGGACTTTCTTTGTAAATTTCTTGAGAGTAATTTCAACCTACACTCATGTATCAAATTAAAGTTTTCAAAACAGCCCATGTGGCCATTTTCCCAGGATCCAGGTGTCCGTCCCATCGTGTGGTGGAGACCGAGGCGTGTATGGATCGTCCAGTGTTCTTTTAGGGGCTTGTCAGGGACCCGGCTGGGCAGCCCACGGAAACGAAATGCAAGACTTTTGAGCTCAGCACGTGGGAGACTGGAGAGAAGGTTGATTTGCACTTCTGGCTGCAGCGACAAGCGCCAAGATGCACCAAATGTACCCAGTGTGCAGGGGAACACTGGGGGCGCTGCCCTGCCTAGAAGGGATGGAGGTGCAGGAAGAAGGTGTGGTGGGCACAGGCTGCCGGGGTCACCTCCTCCAAGGCTGGCGTATTGGAGGGAAAATGGCAAAGATGGTGAATGTGAGCACGCTCTGTTAGGACACATGAGCATCCGTGGGTGACCATGCAAGTCACGTCAGGAAATGACTTCTGCGGCATGGGGAGGAATTCTGGATGTTTCTATTGAAAGATTGCAGTCAAGGGTGTGGAACGATCTAACGTGGACTCCACCAAATCCCTGTGGTGGCCACACTGGGAGCGGCAGGAAGAGGAACGGGTCATGGAAGGCAAGAACTGAGGCTGGGGACGAGAGGAAGGGGCGCCACACTTCTAGCCTCATGTGTGACAAGCCAGTCCCTGGGGGTGGCACGGTAGTATCATGGCGGGGCTGTCATGGTGCCTGTGGATCATCTGAGACGGCCCAGAGCAAACAGCAATGTGAGGGCAGCCACAGAGCTCGGCCGGGTGTCCTAATGGTTAAATCTGGGTGGGGAAGAGTATGCGGGAGTGGGTGGCATTTCCCATAGGAAAAGCCAGAATGGAATTCAGACAGAAGGGGAAAACTCGTCATTATGCTCAACCACGCCGTCCCTGAGAACCTAAGAGGAGCCGGTTCTGTGAAGCAGCAGAGTGCTTCAGGAGGACGGAACGGAGGGCGTGGAGGACCGGGGAAGGGGTGTGCGGGGTGCGGTTTGGGGGAAGGGGGTGCCTTGAGCGTGTCTACGTGCCTAAGGGAAGATCCCACAGAGAAGAAGGAAATAGAAGAAAGAGGCAAATGGGTGCTGGTGCTCAGTACACGACACACCTGGCGCTCACACCCAGGCCTTCAGGACCCCCAGTACTCACCGCTGGGAGTCACTTATTAACCTACATAACAGTGGCTAAGAGAAGCGCTGGCCCTTATTACATTATTTCCCCTCGGCCCTCATTACTACATTATTTTTTCAGCAAACACACATTGAGCGCCCACTGCATGCAGAGAGGGCTGTGCAGTGTGAGGCAGGGCAGTGACACAGGACCCACAGGGAAGGGCTCAGAATGGCAGAGCATCTCGTTCTGATCCACGCTGGTCCCTGCTCGTATCCAGAGCAGGCTGAGAGCGTCCACGCCCTCCTGACCTCACGGGGTGCTGTGACAAGCCGTGGAATAACATACATCTCAGTGCGCTGGGGAAGGGTCTCGTAACAGACAGCAGCCACCTGTCACGTGGACACCATCAGCCCTAACAAAGGGCGCCACATCCTCCAGACAGCAAGCGAGGGGCGTACAGAGCGGTGGGTCAGCCAGGCCCACACGCCTGGCCCCCAGGGGCCTCTGCAGGCCACTGGCTGGGACCTTTGGCTGAGCGACCCTTCTCTCCCAACTGTCCACCTGTCCAGTGGAGTTAATAATGCCTACCTGGAAGAGCGCCGAGACTGAATGAGGCAGAACAGAGGAAAACACCTGAGGTCCAGCCCCTGCCCGCCCTTCTCGGAGTCTGCCTCCCTCCAGCCCAGAGCCCTGCCTCCCGGAAACAGGCCCAGATGCCACCACACCTGTGTCCGACCACGGCCCTCCCGTGGCGAGCGTGCGCTCAGCCTCGGTCCTACCTAAACCATCTGACGGCCCTGCGTCACACGTTTATGTTTCCCCTCGACCACTTGGCTGTCTGTCTCTGGCTCTTCTCGGCCTCCATGGATTTTAGTAACAGACACATACAAACTCAGAAAAACACATACACCACCCTCACACCCTGGCCAGCTGTTCTGTTCACCCTGCATCCTCTGGGTATCTTGCGGCCGATGGACGTGTTGTTCTCATTGTCTGGAGCCTTGCTCTGAGTTAATGCCATCGGGGATCATTGGCAACATCTGGGGGCCTTTCCCACCAGACTTGACAATTCACGAATGTTAGTGTGTGTGTGTGTGTGTGTGTGTGTGTGTGTGTGTATGTGTGTGTTTTACTGGGGATTAAACCCAGGGGCATTCTACGTCTGAGCTACACCTCCAGCCCTATTTTATTATTTTATTTTACTTTGAAACAGGGTCTCACTAAGTTGTGAGGGTCCTTACTAAGTTGCTGAGGCTGGCATTGAACCTGAGATCTTCCTGTCTCGGCCTCCCAAGTGCTGAGATTACAAGCATGTGCCACCACGCCCAGCTCACAGATGATCTAAGTGCATGGTGGACTACTTCCCCATTTCCTTAGGCTTTTCCTCCCAGAAATCCTCATCGCCTCTCTTTCCCACATCCGTATCTCCTTAGAGATTATCCACGTCAGCTCAGGTTGAAAAAGAGAGGCAAATTCTGTTTTAATTCCAGGTAACTGCCCCAATCAGAATGATCAAATCCTTCCAAGTTTCAGGTGGGTGTCACCTGGTCCTGGCGACACAGGTGTGAGGTTTGGGGAGGTGATGGTACAAGCACAGCGATATAACAAGCGTCGGATAGGAGGTAATTTATCAGGTGATGCAGGGATTGGGTCTGAAGAGAATTCAGCCCACCTGTTGTTGAACGAGTGTAGTTACTATAGGGCCATACAGGGGCAGGCCAATTCACAGACACTCAGCGATGGGGGTGAGGGGCCGCAGATGTTATTTGAACATTTGGTGGCTAGGGAACAAAACATTCCAAGGTTTGTGGTCGGGTGGACCCGTCAAGGTTGCGACAGTCAGTGGGTGGGATTTCTTGGTCAAGGTTGCCATAGGGCCTGGGTGGGTCAAGCCTAAGCAGGTGGGAGGGGTCTGCATTACAAGGGGCATGTGGCTCGAGTGGATCCTTGACCTCTCTCCCCAAGTGGTCTCCATCCCTCTCCCACCCCATCCTTACAAGGACCCGCATCCCTCAGGATTGGAGCCCATCTGTTTTTGGTCCTCTTCCTCCTCCTGTGAGCCCAAATGCAGGCTCATGGTGCTCATCTTTCTCCACCAGTTCCTAACACAGTGCTTAGCACATGGCAGGCGATATGGTAGGCAACCTGACAAGATCAAAACCTTTCTGCACAAAGTCCACCATTTTAAAGAAGCCAGTAATCTTTTGATGAGCTGTGTGTGTTGCTCTGAGCAAGGAGTATAATAATTGTATTCTTCAAAAATGAACGGGAAGTAGAGCTGTGAGGTTTGTCACTTCTGAGGGCTGGCCTGACACCCAGCCAGTGCCCAGCGCGCATGCGCTGGTGTGCCGTGCGCACCATCCCAAGTCCCACAGCAGGGCTCCAGACATTTCTCCACCACTTGCCATGCTCCTGTGAACCTTCCTTCAACCCGTGCTGTCTCAACCCCAAGTCTGTGCTGGAAACATTCTGGCTCACCAAGCCACCCCAAGAGTGTTTCCCAGAAGGAACAGAGCATGCCATGAGGACCACTGAATCAGTCAGGGAGTGGGGTGTCTTGTGACCCCGTACTACACTGTTCTCAAATCTGGGCACAGAAACAGTTGCAGTGGAGTCCCCTGGCCCCTTCCAAGTTGGAACTGTTGGTGACCAAGTTGAGAGTTTACTCTGATGTTCTACTCGCGCCAAACTAAGGGGCTTGAATGGGGACCTCTATCTTCTTCAGCCGAAGAGCAAAAGAGAAAGTGTTTGCCCTGACCTCAGTGTTTGTGCGTCCCCCAAATCCATTTGTTGAAAGCTAATCCCCCCTGTGCTGGTGCAAGAGGCGGGGCTCTTGGGAGGTCAGGAGGCCACGAGGGTGGAGCCCCAGTGACTGGCACTAGCGCCCTTTGGAAAGAGGCTGACGGGAGCCTGTCCTCCCTCTCAAGTAAGGATGTGGCAAGAAGGCGCCACCTATGAAACAGAGAGCAGCTCCCCACACACCGAACCCGCTGGCTTCTTGATCATGAACTTCCCAGTACTGTTGCTTAAAAATCACCCAGTAGAGGTGCCAGGAAGGATGGAGACCATGCACGCTCTCGGGATAATCTTCCTTTCACTACGTTGTTCCTTTTCCCATAATGGATATCGACCAGAAGGGTGTGTCCACACCACATGCCCCCGAGCTGGCTGAAGTCACCCTGTGGCCTCGTGCAGCAGGGGACCATGAGGAAAACAGATATTGCAAAAATTCACCACACAAGCAAAACCCAGTGCACATCAGAATTCTTCCATTCGTGTCACTAGGCCTTTGAATAATATGGACCTTTTTAAAAAAGTAAAATGGAGAACATTCATAACCTAAATGGGGAATGCCCCACTGTTGGTTAGAAACAGCATGGTACCAAAGATGTTGTCATAGATTTGTCAATGCAGTGTTTTACAGAGTGTGTGTGCATGCATGCATGTGAGTGTGTGAGACATGGACCATGTCCCGTTCTTGCATCTCTATCAAACATAGCGACCACTCAACCACTGTCTCCCACTAATTCCCAAAAGCCACGAGGATCCCTGGGCAGCTGAAGGCAGCACGCAGGGGCCTTGCTGACAGCTGGTGGGGAGGGAGGAGCACAGAGACATGCAGAACCCCCTAGCACGGTGAAGTGTCTGGGACAGGGACACTGGCACACCCACAAGACAGTCATCTGTGGGGAAGGGGCTTTGTCTTGTCACACCCGGTGAGCACTGTCAGCTGTGGCCAAGTCTCAGCCGCCTTTGAAGGAACTCGGTGTCAACATTTCCTTATTCAGCATCCTCCCCCTTCCAAGAAGCAGGCAGGAGTGGGGTCTGGACCACAGGATGGTAAACCTCACCTGAGTTAGATGAGGTCTACACTGCAGGCTGCATATCCAGAGGCCTTCTGGAAAATCCCTCAAAATGGTGATTCGTCCCAGTACAGCAGGGCTAACCAACCCTAGGACTTCCGGATACTGTACCAGGGAGCCAGGCACAGCCCCCTCTGCAATGTTTTCTGCCCTTGCACATGTGTGAAGCCACGCTGAAGTACTTACCTCATCCCATCCTCTCTCTGCCCACAGAGACACAGGTATGTCTTTTAACTTTAAAACACAACCTATCTTTTTAGGTTAGAACTGTGACTGCATCTGATGGTTCTAAAACTTGCTTTTGTTATTCCGTCAGCCAACCATAGTACCAGCCCCACCATATACACAATGTTTGGTACAATAATTTCATCCTCCAGCAGTGACCGACTCAGAATTCCTCTCCCATCCATTCCTGCACAGCCCGTGGGGGTCACAGCGTAAGCCTTAGAACACCGGGTGCACTCAGTGGAGTAAAGAGAAATGTGCTGTGGCGGGAAGAAATGAGAAAACCACCTTCCATTAAAAAAAAGGTACGTATCCTGGAATCTACAGATTTGAGAAAAACACCCTGGCCATTTTGGCTTCTTTGAAAATGACTTATCTTGGAAATCATCCTGAAACTATTATGCTTATATAAATACAGAACCTTAACATTTTGGTTTATGTTCAGCCAAGAAAACAAATAACCGCAGATCGAGACTGGCTGTCAGATGATTTAAGCCACCTTCTGAAATAGGGGAAAAATGTCTTACAAACCTCAAGAACTCCAAGATGTTTTTATTTATTTCAAATTCCAATAGAATATGTTTTATCTAAATATTTTTTATCACACAACTGAAACGCTGACTTTTTTTCCAGAAATAGAGTTAAATACATCAATCTAGTTACAAATTCTAATATAAAGAGTACAAAATATAATGTTATAAATTGTATTTTTTTAAAAAAAGAAATACAAATTTCTATGGTCTTTTGCATTTTACTGCCTCCAAGTAAAATGAGCGGAATTGATGATGAGCAGACATTTCCTTTGGTGGTGACCACGGGCGGGCGGGTCACTCCCTGTAGGCATGTCATAGGGCTCTGCAGTTGGTGTGAACCACGGCAGACACGGATTTCTTGCTGGGATCGTCACCTGTCCTTTTTGTTTTCTTTGTTTGCTCAGAGAATAGTGTTCTGCAGTTAGAAGTCACCAATGTTAAAAGCAGCCAAGCAACACGTTACTTTAGACCCCAGTGTGAGTGGGCGGGAAGCTTCCAAGCGCCGGCCTTCCTTCTTCTGTCTATAGCGTTGCAACCTCTCAATCAGCCTGGGGCGGGGGTCTTGTTTAAGGAAGGAATGTCGGTAGAGAGTCTCTGGCTGTAAGGTTCAGGAGGTGCTTGCTTCTTCTGCGCACACTGGGATCTGCACCCACTTTCTTTGATCTGAAAGACACCCCTGTGCACCCCATAAACTATTCTTGCTCTCCTGGTTGAAAGAACGGGAGGAGACCAGAGTCACCATCCCAAGAAGCACCAGAGAGATGGAACTTGCCATCCGCTATCCTCAAGTGCCGCGCCTTACAGAGGGGAGGGGACACACCAGAAGCCACCGCTCAGCCTGACCAATCAGCGCTCCTTTACCTTGCAAAGTGACCATGGGTAGCTCCCACTTGCTATTTCCCCGAGCACCTTATTTTCACAAAACCAGTGTATTTCTTGGTTTAAAAAAATAAATAAGTAAATATTGGGGAAACCTCTTAAAATATTTAATGCTTTTTAGAACCCAAGAGAAAAAAATCCACTTGGCTTGCAAAAGGTGTCTTGTGTTGACAGTGAAAAGTGTCCGCCTAAGATGGCAAGAAGACGTCCCAGGAACCAGGCAGAAATGTGGACGGGTAGCGCGGATGATTTCCCAGAGAAGATAATTCACAACTGCTTTTTGGGGGGTTTTGAGCGTGCATTCTTCGAATTAAGGACTGTGAGTGAATAACCCGAAAGATTTTTCAGAAGCTCGTTATTTGTGTGTTATTTGAATTTGAAAGTGAGGAAGGGATGTGAACGGGAAGGAAGAGGAGGAGGAGACAGACAGAAGGTGGAGGGGTGGAGCTAGCAGGTGCAGCCGGAGCAGGTGCAGCTAGGTGGGGCCAGGGAGCAGTGGGAGCGTGGGACGGCAGGAGGGGACACAGAGCAGCTGAGGGTGGACAACGAGCCCTTTATTGTCTAAGTGACATTAGACGCAACACTGTAGAACTCCTGCTAGAAACCAGGAGGCAGCAGGCGGGTAGAGGTAGTAGAAGGTCTGTAACAGTCAGAGGGTGATGTACAGAAGGGTAACAGGCAGAAATTATCATTGGAAAAAAGAGCGTCAAAACATATGGGCTAAATAAATAAGAAAAAATACAAATCATATTAAATATTATGGGTCGAACTGACATAAACGAACTGACAAACCAATACAATACTGATGATCTGTGAAGTGAGGAGCCGCCCATCCAGGCCGGCACGCAGCCGGCTGGGGAGGGCGCGGTCTCGGGGCCCTGGCGTCTGCAGTGAAAACCTTATTTCTGCACCCAGTGCAGTGCATCATTACATCAGCTGGCTGTCCCCGCGGCCGCTCTCCCAGGTGCCAGATTTCGAGGGGCATTGTGCCTTGGGGACCCTGGCGTGCCCCTCTCTCCCCACCAAACCAACTGGGAAGGAGATGCAGAGAGACACTGCGCTTCTCCGTGCCGCTTCTGAAACAGTAAGAACGCAGACGACACCTCCGTGTCACTTTAGGTACAGAATGTCTTTTAATAACTAAAACACAGAGAACAGACAGGATCGACCCCTAGTCCCTGCACGTCCCAAACGGTCACCTGTTTACTTTCAGCCAAGAAAACGGAAAGCCGGAAGAACGCAGAAATGATCACTTTGGGGAAACGATCAAAATGATCCAACATAAATCAAGAGAAAGGTCTTCGGATTTCTTAGGTGGACAGAGGACCACACATCCGCGACTCTGCCCAAAAGGAACTTCACAGAACAACCCGCGCCAGCGGCCGAGTGGCCTCTGCCCGGACACGCCTCAGCACGCCAGCATGAAAGGTCATTCCCATACATGCCTGGTGTAAGAATATCAGGAAAAATAAGTAAAAAAAAATAATATATATAATATATATATATATATATATATATAAGCTAGCAGTTACATTGCATTGACTGCAAATGTCGCAGTCACCTGAACTGTCAAGTAATTTAAACTCGGGAACAAGTAGAATCCAGAACCAGACATCAACTAACAATAACAATAAAATAATAATAATAATAATAACAATAATAATAATATAACCCAACAAATCATTAGAACAGGAAAACCACACGTCAGGGTGTGTGTGTGTGTGTGTGTGTGTGTGTGTGTGTGTTTAAACAAGTCTTTGTATCAGAAGCCCATTTTTTTCTACAAAAACTGCACTAATCCATTACTGTATTAAGTAAACTGTCTCTCTCACCAGTATTAAAGGTTAGGATAATTTCTGTACATGTAAAATTATTGCTTTTTCTGAAAAATATATTTAGCATGCTCATTTTAATCCATTTCCTGCCTTTACAAAATTTCACAATTAAAAAAAAAGACCCTAGTAAAGCTTTTGCAAAAAATTTCACAGAACATTTCCATTCAAGGCAGCAGTAACTTTTGATAATGCATAAAATCATATGTGCAAAAATCTGAAACTCTCAGAGATATTGCCATCACACATGGTGTCACGGCAATAGGAAAAGAAAATCTTTTATATCTGTGAAATACGATTTAAGTTGCGTACACTGCAATGGTTTAAGGCCCTCTGTCACGGGCCTTAACCCCACCACGAAAACTCGCGTTGCATTACTGAGGAAGAGGTATATAAAGCCATCCCCGCCCGCGGGCCTGCTGACCCCCACATCTCTGAACGAAGCTATTCGTCCTGCAGAGGTCACCAGGCCCAGGGAGAAAAGACACCTACTTGCTGGGTGGCACAGGGGAAAGATCGGGGTGGGGGAAGTGGGGAGCAGAAGGTTCCGGAGCATCAGCACCCTAGTGGTCAGGGCCCCCAAAGCTGCTCAGAGATCCTTCTGCCGTTACCAAAACAGACCCGAATTGGGAGGATTCAGTGGCTAAGTAATGTGTTAAGACCTGGAGTCTTCCTTTGTGAGCAGTTTGCAGAATGTAGCCCTGTTACAAAAAGGTCCTGAGAATAAACAAAGAAGCCTGCTCCGCTTAGTGTTCAACCAGCTCGCTTGCCCACAGACACGTTTCCTTGGCGGGACTCAGCACGCGTGGTGGGAAGGATGGAGCGAGCGCGTGAGCGATGGCAGGGGCCCCCAAGAGTGATGCGCTTGGACCTCTGAATAATTAGGATCCTGACATCATTCCATCCACCACGCCCCATTTCCACAGCACCTGAACGCCACCTCTTTCCTCTCTTTCAGTTACTATTTTAAATACCCTCTGAGACAGGGAGAGGCAGTAGTATCAATACTTCATCCACCTCGGCACCACCTCTGTCCTGACACCATCGCAACAGTCCTTCTAAGCATCCGGAGGTTCCTCCGACAGTGCGCAGCTTCTCTGCTCCGTCCAACACACACAAGTATCTTTTATTTATTTTTCCAGTGTCTCAAACTTGTCTCGAATGCTTCTGATGCCGTGAGCTCCACTGTGCCTGCCAGTACCGCTGCTTGTTACAAGAGAACACGGGCTATGGTCGATAAGCACATATATGCGTGTGCGAGATCTACACGGAATTCTAGGCTGAGCGTCTTCGCTGTTCCTAATCGTCTAGGGAGGAGAACAGAGGCGTCTCCCGCCGTAACAGCTTCTGCGTTGGAGGCGTTGGGTCGGGAGACCTCGGCTCTTCTTCCTTGAGGCGATCGTGGTCACTGCTGGGAGGCTGCCAGCACGTCCGGGGGACACTGCCCACGGCCGTCACGGGGTGCGCGGGGCGCTGGAGGCATCTCTAGGTTCCCTTCCTGAGGGGCACTGTCTGCACGGTCCCTGTGTTAGCATGGTCTCCCCCCTGCGGAAGAGAGAAGACAACAAACATGCTCAATTCTGCTTTCTGGCTGGTTAGGGTTAGATATAGAATGGCCTCTTGAAGAGCTCATAAATTGGTGTTTGGAGTTGATATAATTGAGTCCTAAGGGTTGTAATCCCAGCAGTAGATAAAATCCATTGTAATGGATTTACCTGGCTGGTAGGGTGTGGCTGGAGGTGGGTCCCTGGGGGCACAGCCTTGGGGATTATATTTGGTCCCTCCTCCCCCTGCTGGCTTCTCTCTCTCTCTCTCTCTCTCTCTCTCTCACTGGAACATGGCTCCTCAGTACAACTTTCCTATCAGCCAGGAATAGAAACAGTGACCGTCAAGAGCAAACCGGAGCCGAGCACAGTGGCGCACACCTGTAATCCCAATAATTGGGAGGCTGAGACAGGAGGACTGCAGGTTCAAAGCCAGCCTCAGCAATTTAGTGAGACCCTCAGCAACTTAGAAAGATCCTGTTCCCAAATAAAAAATAAAACCAGTCTGGGGGTGTAGCAGCTCAGAGGTAGAATACCCCTGGGTTCAATCCCCAGCATCTCACACACACACACACACACACACACACACACACACAC
>PVJS01009707.1:0-49679 GCA_004027185.1 Glis glis
CCCTCCGCAACTTCGTGAGACCCGGTTTCAAAATAAAGTATAAAAAAATAGGGCCGGGGGTGTAGTACGGAGGTAGAACGCCCCTGCGTTCAATCCCCGGTACCGCAAAAAAAAAAAAAAGACATTGTCAGAGTAAACAATAAAGCAACATCTAACTTTATGCTGCCTACAAATAATCCACTTTGAATTTAAAGACACAATAAAAGCCAGACATGATGGTGCACATCTGTGATCCTAGTGCTTGGGAGGCTGAGACAGGAGGATCACAGTTTTGAGGCCAGCTTCGGCAGCTTAGAGAGACCCTCAGCAACTTAATGAGACCCTGTTTCAAAATAAAAAGGACTGAGCATGTAGCTTGGAGGTAGAATACCCCTAGATTCAATCCCCAGTACCTCCCCCCGAAAAAGAAAACTCTATTCCAAATTCCTTATTAATGTAGACACAAAAATCCTTAACAGTATTTCAGTGAATCAAATCCAATGACTTCTAAAAAAGATAATACATCATGACCATGTGGATTTCATCCCTGAGTGTAAGATTGGCGTAACATTTGAAAAATCAATCAATGTAATTCACCATATTAAGAACTAGAAAAGGAAAACCAGATGATCCTCTGAGTAGATGCAGAAAAAACACTTTGTGCCGCCATTCACAGCCTCCCCTGCGGCCCACACACAGGGCAGGGGGGTCTCAGGGAGAGGACCTCTACGGCAATGAATGAGCGTCAGCCCCCACGTGGACACCCCGGCGGCTTCGGAGTCCCTGAGCCAGGGCTGGCTCCACCATCAGCAAGTGAATAGGGTCCAGACCTGTCCTGCATGATGGCCCCAGCTGCCGCCTCGTCCAGCAGTTCGATTCCCCACTTTAGGCCACTGGCTTCATCACTTGATCTGACGCAATAGGATTTCTGACACTTCAGCCAATCCCAGCTACTGGGATTGCCGTCTCCCCGCACCACCACCACAAAGGCGCCTCCATGTCCTCAGTGCCGGGGAAGTTCATTTTCGGGCTTTGCTCTCGTAGGTGGAGAGTGTTTGCCAGTCAACCTGCCCACCTTTCTCAAGCTTTTTAATCCATGCCATCCTGGATGAGTTACAAGAGGGAGTTTAGATTCTATTTGCTATATATCCTAACTAGTGCCAACAGCTTCTTGCTTTCACTCTCAAATCACCCATAATTTTTCACAGAATAATCTCCATACTTTAATATTTCCATGGCCTTCTCTAACCAAAGTTTATTGTTAACATGGTTTCTTCAATGAGGAGAGGGAGGCTGCTGGCAAGACTGTGGAAGAGGCCTGCTGTTTTGCATTAAAAACCTTGGAAGCACTATTGGACTTTTTAAATTGTATGCATGTCATTCTTGGGTAAAATAAATGGAAAAGAAAAAGAAAAGATACAGTATGCTTGCCGCCTCTCCCTATCCCGGGCCTGATGCCAGCATCCCTGATCCATAATGTATCCCTTCCCACCCCCACCGACAGCCTCACCGCCTTCTCAGTACAGTCCTCAAGGTAGGCACTACCAACCGGAGCTGATGCGAAACCAGTTTCCCACTCCTGATCTTATCCATTGGCTCAACAAACAGGTTTTGATTTGCTCTTCTAGCTGTGAACTTTGTGCCTTTTCCAGAATGCATCCAAGCTTCAGCCTGCCAGCTTCCAGCACCACAGTAGCCAAAGAGGTGTGCTCCTAAACCAAGCCATGCCGTGTTTTGTCAAGGAAACTTCTCTGGTGACATTCAGTCCTTACTCAGTATAGGAGGGAGATTGCACAAATATAGTGTTTAAGATGCAATTCATTTAAAGAAATCCACTGGTCAGACCCCCTGAATGAAACTCTCTTTGGAAACAGTATGCTGTTGACGTCTTTGAAGGTCTCCAGTCCTTGCTGTTGGTGGGAAGTGATCTCTTATTGGTCCATAATTTCCTAAGAGAAATATCCTATAGCTGTGGCCACTTAAGCCGGCAAGGCTTAAGTCAGGTAGAGAGATCTTGCATTATAGCTGGTGGGGGTGGGGCACAGGAAAAAGTACAACGAGAGCTGCTGCCTTCCCTCCCTCCCTCCCATCAGGAAGAACGCTGACACTTTTTTATACTTCCCTTTGCAAATCTTCAGCCTCAGAAGCAGAGCAATCAATCATGTCAACACAAATAGGCCTCATAAAATTCAAAATTAAAGTCACTCTGACAGTTTCCTCGCCCATAAAATGAGGAGGTTAAGCCAGATCATCTCCAGGGATCTTTCCCTCTCTCATGTCTTGTGACTTTATGACTTCAGTCAACAGTATAAAACAAGAGAGGAAGCAAAACATTTCCCCTAAAACTTAGCACAGGTTCTGGAGAATCAGCAGGCATTTCAAAAAGGGCTGATTTGAAAGGGAAGAAGCCCAAGTGAATTCTGATTCATGGAGCAGAACAACGGGAGCGCGCTCATAAAATGTCTCACCACCCATGTGCCTTCCAACTGGCGCTGGGTGATTTCCAGACTGGATGATACTGGCTGATAAGAATCTTTCTTCATTAATATAGTCACAGTTTGTCAAGTTTGCCAAAGGTTGGAAGAAGACAGAGCTAGGAGCTGGAGGCCTGAAGTTCCCCACTCCAGCCCTACTGGTCCAGGCCTGGGAGTTTACATTTTTCTACTATATTGCAAGGCAAGTAACTTTAACTTTGCTTCTCTGTCCTCTGTCACTGTCAAATTCCACATCTCTATGGCAACAGGGGGTGCATTTTCCTTCAAATCCTCTCTCTGTGTGTGTGTGTGTGTGTGTGTGTGTGTGTGTGTGTGTGTGTGTGTAAGCCCTGGGGATTAAATACAGGATCTCATGCATGCTAGGCAAATGTTCTATCCCAGCCCCTAAATCCTTTTAGAACAGAACACAGCAGGAATCTCTGTTCAGGTCTACACCCTCTAGCCATAGAGAAAAGTTACTTGTTCCTATAAGACAAATACTTCCCAAATCCAGAGAAGCAAGCCATCTCATGGAGGAAGTGGTAGCTGTAAAAATTTAAATGGAAAATCCATAGGCAAGAAACACAATTTTGGAAAAGTTTGTCTTAAGTTTGGCATAGAATTCAGGACCATGGCTCTAGGAATCGATGACACTCGGATAGAAGTAGAAGCCAACAGGATGGGCGGGTCAGCTCAGAGAGAACACATGTGCAGGGAGAAGAGGAGGGGACCTGGGACAGGCTGGAGAGAGGGTCTGCTCCTGACGGGCGTGCTCACCCACCTTCTCGTAAACCTCCACTCCGGCTGGCCGAGTGCTGCATTTCTTCATTTCGGTATCAAGTCATCCGTTCTTTCACTTACTCACCGGCTCCCTCATTCAAAAGCTTTTAGTTCACACCCACCATGTGCCAAACATTGGTGTAAGACACCAAGTTCGCCCAGATAAATAGGACGCAGTTCCTGCTAACCAGTCAGATGATTAATTTTTTTTTTTCAATATTGGAGATTGAACCCAGGGGCATTCTACCTCCGAGCTACATCCCCAGCCCTACTTTTTATTCTTTATTTTGAACCAGGGTCTCATTAAGTTGCGGAGGGCCTCACTAAGTAGCTTGATACTGGCCGTGAACCTGCGATCCTCCTGTCTCAGCCTCCCAAGTACTGGGATTACAAGCGTGTGCCACCACGCCCGGCCTAAGTCAGATGATTAAACAGGCGAATGCAGCTCAGCACAGTAGGTGTCACAGCGTGGTAAACATGACATGGTTCAGCTCAGTGGAGGGGCAGCTGATCCCGCCCTGGGGAGGGGGCACAGCAGGCTTTCTGGAGAGGGCCGCCTCTTCTGGGTCTGGTGTGTTTGATGGTGAAGAGGGGAGGGGAAAGAGGTGAAGGGCACTCTACTTTGGGGGCAGTTTTCACAATGGCTCAAAGACAAGACGAGGAAGAGCCCATGGGGCCTGGGGGTCTCCAAGTGCCTCTGACAGCCCAGCTGATGGAGGGCCACACACTTGGCGGGGGGCTGGCGCCCTGCTCTTCACTCGCGTGTTTACTGGGCGGCCCCCATGAAGAAATCCCTTGCTCGGGCCAGCCACGTGAGATGATTTCACCTGAGGTGATTGTCTTTAACTCTGCGTGGTGGAGTTCAGGGAAATGTTCCTCCTTCAGAAGCAACAGCAAGATCTGGAACCAGGAAGTAACCCGAAGGCAGTATGTAGCGTGGAAGAGGTGGGGTGCTCAGTGAAGGGACTGAACAGACCCCAGGCCACCAGAGGCATCGGGGAAGGCCCCCGGAAGTGAAGCGGTTGATAGAGTCCACTTTATGAAGAGGAATTAGAGGCTTGGAGTTTGTCAGAGCCATTTGCCCTGAATAGCTTTGAGAGGTCCGTCATGGTTTTATTGACCCAGCAGAGACTGATGTCATCACGCCACGGAGCTTCCCAGAGGTCTGATCCATGGTGGAGGCCAGCAGCAGCGTGGATTTTAGCAGATAGCTTCAAAAACAGATTCTGAGCTGGGTGTGGTAGTGCACACCTGTAATCCTAGTACTTGGGAGGCTGAGACCGGGGAGCATCGCAACAACTTAGTGAGACCCTGTTTCAAAATAAAAAGGGTTGGGGGTATAACTCGGAGTTAGAATGCCCATGGGTTCAATTCCCAGTACAAAAACAAAACAAAACAAAACAAAACAAAAAACCCGAAAAACAAAACAAATTCTGTGGGAAGTGCAGATGAAAAACAAGCAAGTGAACAAAAAGAGACAAGGAGCCGGGCCTTGAGGAGCTTGCATTCTGGTGGGATAATAAGCAAGATAAGTAAGTCGACTCTGCAGTAGGCTGGATGATGGTCAGTGCTAGGAGAAAGACAAAGGAAGGAAGGGAATCAAAAATATGTCGCAGCAGATGCAGATCTAGATGAGTGACCAAGGAAGTGGCATTTGAGTAAAGACCTGAAGAAGTGAAAGAGTCACACGGACCTCTAAGGGACAATCATTTCTGGAGGCAGGAACAGCAAGGCGAGGATTGGGAGACAGACAGGTCCTGGAGAGTGTGAGACCCAGCGTGGAGCCTGTACAGCTGCATTTGTGGAGTAGATAGGGGATTAACCAAGAAGAGATGAGCGTCGACAAGGGCTGGACCACAGGACGCCTCGCGGGCCATCAGAAGGACCTTGGTTTCCCTCCATACAGGACTGGATGTCTTTGAGCAGAGTGACATTATCTCACCTTCATTTTAACAATACCGACCTGATTACTGTGGGCGAATCTGTAGTGTGGGCACAGCAGGGAGAAGTCGGGAGGCGCACTCAGCAACCCAGGTGAGGGATGATGGGCGAAGCACGTGGGGAGAAGAGGTCAGATCACAGTACATGGGGAAGCTGAGCCCAAGGACTCGATGACAGACTGGACATGGGTGTGAGAGAGAGAAGTCAGGGGGGACTCTGGCTGGGGTCTGAGGTACCGAAAGTGCCTTTAACAAAGGAGGGAAATTAAGAGAGGAGCAAGTTTGGCGAGGAAAATCAGTCTTATCCTGCTCCACCTGAGGCAGAGATGGAGGAGGAACACGAAGAAGGACAGTTCCACAGAGGCCAAGGGCAGGAAGAACGTGTCAGATGCCACAGAAAGATCAGAAGATGTGCATGGAGAGATGGTCATGTTGGGAGATCACGGAGGAGGCACCCAGGTGCTTTGCAAACCTGTACCCAGCCCCCGCTCCTCCTAAGTAGGCACGGGTTCTTTTCTCTAGTTTCTTCTTTCTGTTCCTCTTCTCAGATATTTTCAGACCAGGGCTGCCTGTGCCCACCCATTTCTCCATACTGACTTCACAAAGATAGATAGATAGATAGATAGATAGAGAGAGAGAGAGAGAGAGAGAGAGTGTGTGTGTGTGTGTGTGTGTGTGTTACTGGGAATTGAAGCCAGGGGCATTCTACCTCTGAGCTACACCCCCAGCCCTATTTTTTTTTAAATTTTGAAACAGGGTCTAAGTTGCTGAGCCCTCGAACCTGCAATCCTCCTGTCTCAGTCTCCCAAATACTGGGATTACAGCTGTGTGCCACCATGTCCGGCCAGAGCCTGTTTTAATGGTCACTCCAGAGAACTCTTGGAAATTGGTGGGAGAGTGCCCTGTCCCCTGCATGGTATTTTTATGATCATTTTTATGGGACATTTATTCTTTCTGCTAAAAATATCCCATGCTTTTCTGGAGGTAGAGGGGAGGGAGTGGAGTGGAAAAATGATTTCAGCATCTCAGTTACAGATCTGCTCAGCAGAGTGGAGTCCTTACCTACTGTGGGGTGGAGCACTGGCTTTCCATGCCCATTTCTGGGTTTCCTTTCTGACAGCCCAGGCCCTTCCTGTTTAATGAAAGGAAAGCAAGAGCCCCAAGCCACTCATCTTAGAAACTCCCTCTGGATGGCCTGGCTAATGTCAATTGCAATAGATGGCACAAAACTGAGTTCATGGGGCATAAAAAGTCTGAACATCTGTTTCTATGGGACCTCTTGATGTCATTTGTCCTGAAATACCCCCATCTCCACACAGAAACAGCCCAGATTGTAAATTTGGAGGGGAAAAGAAAGCCCAGAAGGGGAATTCCCACTGGGGTAATGTTCTGGATGTGAAAGGACACCCAAATCTGGCCTCAATGAATGGACCAATTGAGCCAGATAGTCACAGTCAACGCTCACTGCTTTCCTAAACTCCGTCGATTGAAAAAAGAAAAGACAAACTAGGCGAAGGCATTACTATGTGAAATGGGGTTGAGGATGAAGATTTCCAAGGTTCCAAGAGCAACTGAGTCATGGCCATTGCATAGATCAAGATTGACCTCAAGAGGTCCCAGCTTAAGCATCACAGGATGTTTGAACAACTGCCTGAAGAAAATCTCACTTCCACCCGGCCCGAGCTGGAGGACAGTTTGCTTCTGATAGGCAAAGCTAAGTCAATACTGTCCCCACCATAGAAGGAGCTGGAGAGAGAGTAAGGAGAGAGGAGGAAGAGAAGGGAAGTTACCTTTGAAAGGCTCAGAAGGGAGGGCTCCTCTCTGAGCTGCACTGGACACTGCCTCCAGGAGGGCTCCCTGAATCAGTTCTCCAGGCTGAGGGGTGCAACCCCCTCCAGGGTTGGGAACCAAGGGTTGGGAAGACCATGCTGCTCAATTCTGGTTTGGGAAAAGGTGAGAAAAGGATATTTTGTGGATAATATTTAGCACTCCTAACCAGTTCAGTAAAGAGTCTTGGTGCAGCCAGGTGTGGTGGCGCACACCTGTAATCCCAGTACTTGGGAGGCTGAGACTGGAGGATCATAGGTTTGAGGTCAGCCTCAGGAACTTAGCAAGACCCTCAGTAACTTAATGAGACCCTGTTTCAAAATAAAAAATAAATAGAGCTGGGGGTATAACTTGGAGGTAGAATGGCTCTGGGTTTAATCCCCAGTACCAGTACCAAAAAAAAAAAAAAAAGAGTTCTTATGCAAGATGGTAGGTGGTAGGTTATGGGGTATTTTCTGCCAACTTGGAGCCCTAGAATCTAGATGGCAGTGGCACATGGGGTCCTCTTAGTGGGAAAAATACATCCACATCAATATTTGGAAGACTGCTTTATCTTAAGCATTCAAGAAGATAGCAAAGGATTTTATATGTTAGCCTGTGCCTGTGAATGAGAACTTCATAGTGTTACTATATGGATAACTTAATTTTCATCACATGCATCTGTGCATAAAAGAGTTAACACAGCTGCCTTAGATTGCTATCCTTAGAAAGAAAGTTGGCTCTTGGCTGGCATGTGGAAACTTGGCCAATAAACAGTTTCTTATACTGATATAAAACCTTCGATCAATAATAAGCATTGCTCGTTGTACCTATACTATTTCTACAAACATTGAGGTCTATGCTGAACATCTTTCCTTCTGAGAGTCTGGAATTTGGACACTTGTTAGGCAGAGGGCACCTATGTGACCAGCCCCCAGTACAACACCCAGCATCGAGTCTCCATTGAGCTTCCCTGGTAGAAACATTTCGTAAATGTAGTTAGAACTCCTTGCTGGAGGAATTAAGCTGTGACTTCTCTGGGAGAGGGCTCAGAAGCTTGCGCTGGTTTCCTCTGGATTCCTCCCCATGTGCCTTTTCCCTTTGCTGATTTTGCTCTGTATCCTGCTGAGTATGACCATACGCTGGACACATCACTGAACCTCGAGGAGGGGCTCAGGGATCCCTGACACAACTACAGCACCAATGCTAAAGGGCAGGATTCCCACATTAATATCTGGACTCCTCTTCACTCTAGGGTTTGTAGAAAGTCTTTAACCAGGTGGGGTTTAAAGGAGGGTGTGGATTTGGGTTGGGATAGTTCTGTTGACCCTGGGCTTGATGCCCCTGTCCCATCCATGCCCCATCCCATGAAGTACTCCCCTCCATGTACCAGGACCCTCGCTCTGGAGTGGACATCATTCTCAGTCTTGGAAGCAGAGGCAGATCAAAGGCAAAGGAGGAATGTTTGGATCTAGCAGTGGTTGATGCGGGAACTCCACAGGTATTTGTTTGTATTTTACCTCCAGAGCCAGCAGGGAAGTGACTATGCCGAGCTGAGGCCTACAGTGCAGGTCAGGACAGACTCCCTCAGCAAGGCAGGGATGGGCTCTTCACAAGTGTTTCTGCCTGAGCTCTTTCTAGATGCCAAGTTGACCTACTTTAACTTGGTTTCCACACATTCTTTCTTTAGATATGCTAATGCAATCAATTCCCTAATGCAGAGTCCTGCTCTGGAGTCTGCAAAGTAAGGTCTGTAACCTGATGTTGCTCCCCAAGAGCAGCTTGATGCAAGTATGGGGGCACTCCTCACTCACGATCCCTTCCCCCAATTGCAGTTGCTGCCTGGTAGGCAGTATCACTTTGAAGCATTGTGTCCTTTCTGGACCATCCCATGGAGAAAAGCCAGTTTTTAGTTTCATATGTGCTGTTCAGGGTCTTAGAAAGCAACTTGCCATATGCTCAATTCTGGGTTCTCAGACAGCCACTGAGATGTGGAGGCTTCCCCATGGGCTGGGTCCATTTCTCCAGCCTCAGCCCCTTCTACAGACATCACTGGGAAGATGAGAGGGAGGCCCAGGAGTCATGCTAAGGAGACATTCTTGGAAGTCTGGAAGATTTGACTTTTGTCTCAGAGGGCTGAGTTTCTAAATTTCCTCCTCTTCCTGCCTGGGTAGGTAGCCCTGGTTAGCTCATCCTTGGAAGAATACAGCCCCCAGAGAGGACCAAAGTGTGTGGGACTCCTGAGTGTGGAAGTGAGAGGAACGAGGGAGCAGGAGTATCCAGGTGACCATAGGGCTCAAGGGGAGAATAGGAGCATCCATGGTGAGGCAGAGATCAGGAAAGGGCCAAATATGTGAACACTCCTACCACCCCACTGAGTAATGAAATAGGATCGAGGGAGGGGCCACTCAGGATTATTGTCCCAGTGTGGACCTCCATGGGTTATTATAAGCGGCTTCAGGTCCAAAGTGAAAACCATTGAACACATTCTTCTGCCTCTGCATGATTGATAGACTGACTTGGGACTTTTGGGAAAGGTATTGACCATCCTTTAAATATTATGACCTTAAGCTGGGCATGGATTAAGCTGGGCACATACCTGTAATCCAAGTACTTGGGATGTTGAGACAGGTGGATTGCATGTTTGAGACCAGCCTCAGCAACTTAGACCCTGTTTCAAAATAAAAAGTAAAAAAGACTGGCGCTATAGCTCAGGGCTAGAATACCCCTGGGTTCATTCTGTAGTACCACAAATTAACACACACACACACACACACACACACACACACACACACACTATGAGCTCAGTAGGAAAATGAGAAAATCCTACAATTACCACTTCAGGAAATGCTACATCATCAGTGGGAGCTACCAGAACTTTAGGCATACATGATTGAAGTTTTTTCTCATGGTTACCTTCAAAAGCCTTTGTATTTGGGGTCTAGGCTCCAGATTTTAGTGAGAAGCTTATAAGGGAACATGATGTGAAGAGGGCTCCTTTAACATCTCGGGAATCTACTCTCCATCTCCAACAGTGTGAGAGCAGGCCCCATCACTGTTTGCACCGACACACCTTGGCTGAGTGCCTGGTGTGGCTGAGGGAAGTCCCGGGACTGGCGGAGCCACGACCTCTTCCTTCAGGAAGCTTGCAGTCTAACCCAGTGAGATCAGTACACAGGGCTAGGAAGAGATCATGTTACTGAACAGAGGCCAAGTCTGTGGACAGTCCCAGCTCTCAGCAGTGGAGAGTTCCATCCTTGCATGTGTCCCATCTGCAGACAGATGCGCTCAGAGGACGTCCAGGACAGGCTTTGGGGGCTGCATTCATCCCTCAGAATAATGGTTTTCTGCACCATCTGTAAATGTCTCTTAAGCAGATCCTCAGCAAATGACTTTAGCTTCTCATAATTCAAGTCAATCCGACTTTTACTGAAGACCTACAAAGTTGGAAAAGAATACTGTCTCTGACCTCATGTCCTTTGCTCTCACTCTCCTGGGGTTGGCTGTGAACCCCAAATCATTACTTGGCAGGCAGCTCAAAACCTCCAGCCCCAGCTGAGCCATTTAATAGGTGCTTACATTGAATGTTTGAAAGTTTTCTAGAGAACAGAAACCATTTCCCTCAGCATCCAGGAATATTTCATGCCTCTGTATTTCTATCCTCTGCATTTCTTCCTATTGAGAAGGGTGATCTGTCACTGTCTCAGTCCAGGGCAAGCTGCCACCATACACAGGGTCTTGTTGGTCTTTCCTGTTCAAGGACTTGACATCTTTCTCTTGTATCATTGATTTTTCCATTTCTAGTGGTTTATCTCATTGGCATATAGACATGTGGCAACATCCCCTATTAAAAAATAATTAGGGCCGGGCATAGTGTCGCACGCTTGTAATCCCAGTACTTTGGGAGGCGGAGACCGGAGGATCCGGGTTCGCGGCCAGCCTCAGCTCTCTCTCTCTCTCTCTCTCTCCCTGTTTCTCTCTCTCTCTCTCTCTCTCTCCCTGTTTCTCTCTCTCTCTCTCTCTCTCTCTCTCTCTCTCCTTAGTGAGGCCCTCCGCAACTTCGTGAGACCTGGTCTCAAAATAAAGCATAAAAAAAAATAGGGCCGGGGGGCATAGCGCGGAGGTAGAATGCCCCTGCGTTCAATCTCCGGTACTGCAAAAAAAAAATTAATTAGGAAGAAAGTAAACCTCTCCTTGACCACCCAATTCCTCCTTCATCTATTATTTCGCTCTCTTTATAGCAAAACACCTCAAAGCAGCTGTTGTTACCATCTCTACTTTCCCTCCTCCTATTCTACCTTTGCCCCATGTCAATCAACCTTTAGTCTCCACAGTAATACTGAAGCCACAATTCTCAGAGTCACCAATAACTCCCATCTTGCTAAGTCCACTGATCAATTATTATCTGCATACCCAATAGCCTCATAACTTATTTCCCTGCTTCTTCTCCCTCCAACCCTCCCTCAGTCTATTCTTGCCCTACTCTCTCAAGTGATATTTTTTAAATGCAAATCAAATCATGTCAACCCTGTTCAACACTTAGAATGAAACCCAAATGGCTAAGGTGTCCCCACTTCATCTGCTTCTCTCTGTCACCTTTTCTCCCTTGCCCTCCTTATTCTCACTACACTGACCTTCTTACTTTTTCAGCCCACTAACTTATCCTCACCTCATAACATTCGCATTTCCCGTACCCACTGCCTGGAATGCTGACCCCAGGATCATTGCATCTTTCCTTTTTCACATTATATAAATCTATGCTCATGCACTTATTATTACCTGAAATAATGGTTATTAATTCATCTTTATTGTCTAAGATAATAAAATCTAAATTCCATGTCAAGAATTAAGTCTGTTCCGTTCATTGATGTATCACAGGTGCCTGAAATAGGGCCTAGCACATGGAAGACACTCAATAAATATTTGTTGAATGAATGAGAAATAATAGTAGCTAAAATTTAGTATTAGATTTTGTGATAAGAGCATTATCTCATTGAATTCTCACAGCAACCCTATGGGAACTTTGCTATGGTTTCCCCCAGTTTTATAGATAAGGAAACTTCAGCATAAAAAGATAAAGAAGGGCAAGGAATAGAGCTCAGTGATACGGTGCTTGCCTGGCATGCATAAGACCCTGGGTTCAATGTCCAGTACCACAAAAAAAAGAAAGGGAGGGAGGGAGAGAAGGAAGGAAGGAAGAAGGAAGGAAAGAAGGAAGGAAGGAAGGAAGGGAGGAAGGATGAAGAAGCTTGTCTAAGATTACACGGTTAACAAGGGATGGAACTGGGCCTTGAACTTGGATTGATCTCACTCCAGAGCTCCTGCTCCTAGTCACTGGATTATACTGTCCCCAGTGAAAGCAGCCTACCAGTTGAAGTCCCAGTGGCATCATTTTAATATTTTGTGTTTAAGAATTCTGCATATGGCTACCGTAAACAGTCCTTTCATTGCCTAGCAATGCTGAAGGAAGTCACTGAGAGGACGCTCTCAGCCCCACGTGATCAATGGGTACAGAGCCCAGGCTCGTGCCAGGGCTGGGCAGGCGGGAGCGGGTGTGATCCCTGGAAACCCAGGTCTCCTGTCCCTCCTGCCTAGGCTTTGATGCCTGGCAAATTCCACATGCTTTTTTTGCTGTCTTGATTCCCCAGCTTTACTTTTCTTTTGCTGACTTCTCTCTCTCTCTCTCTCTCTCTCTCTCTCTCTCTCTCTCTCTTTCTCTCCCTCCCTCCCTCCCTCTCTTTCTGGAAGGGAAAGTGGGACTCTCTTCAGAGGACACTCTTGCTCCTTCCATCATACCCCCTGGCCTGGCCGAGAGGTCACCTGGAGACAGTTCTTCAGGCCAGGATGCCAGTAAGTTAATGCTACAGGAGCTAATGCTGTATCAGCGAGGGATGGGAATTGGTGGATAAAATCCTTCCTCCGCTCCTCTCAGCAGCAATGCTGGGGCAGTCTCCACCGCCTCCTAGCAGGTCCCCAGTTGCCCACAGCGGGAACCCACTCCTTGACACACCCTTTAGCAATTATCCCCTGCCCTGTTTCACTTCCCACTCCCTGCCTGCATCCTGAGATCGCTTCCCAAGTAAGTTGTATCTACCAGAATTTTCACCTCAGGACCCGCCTTTGCGGACACCCGACCAAAGACAGATTCACTCTTGTAAATCTGCACCGCCAGCTGAGCCGAGCAATACCCAGGAGTCATGTGGGAAGAACCAGCCCACTTCCCTCCAGACATAGGTTAATTGTCACAGCCATGGTCTCGTTTAGTGCCCCAGTCACTGTGCAGCAGACCCTGGTTAGGGAGGGTCAGCTCATATCACATGTACGAAAATTGAGCTCAGAGAAGTGAGCTAAGGACCTGCCACAAGTACTCCAGGTGAGTCTCTGCCCCCTTAGCAGTTTCTGTGAGGACTAAATAAATGCTTCTCTATCGTTCACCCAGCAGAGACCTGGCACTTAGTGGGTACTCAACCCGCACAAGTTGCTTTTTCTCTTTTTACTTTTATTATTCCAATAAATGGTCTTACAATCATTTAGTCGGTTAGTCGGTACAATTGGGCTCATATTTCATAATTGAAAAAGAGAGATGCAGCCGGGCGTGGTGGCGCACGCTTGTAATCCCAGTACTTGGGAGGCTGAGACAGGAGGATCCGGGTTCACAGCTAGCCTCAGCTACTTAGTGAGGCCCTCCACAACTTAGTGAGACCCTGTTTCAAAATAAAGAATAAAAAATAGGGCTGGGGGTGGAGCTCGGAGGTAGAATGCCCCTGGGTTCAATCCCCAGTACTGCAAGAAAAAAGAAAGAAAGAAAAATAGAGATGCAGCTCAAGCAGTCCCTTCTCCCAGGTGCGTGCACATGGTTCAGAAATTCTCATGGGGCCTCGTCCCTCTTCTGTTCTCAGGCGCAGTTCATGAAGCAGCCCGGGCTGTCACTAAGGACAAGCTGCCCATCTCCAGGGACTGGCATGTATGACTCTGTGGACCACTTTTGACCTGTCTCTTTTACTTACTCTTGCTGCAACCCCCACACAGCCAAGCTTCTCAGACTCCCACAGAAGGCAGGAAATCCAGGGCTCTCAAGGGCTAAAGTTAGAACAGAACAGGCTCAAGTGGGAGCTCCCGAGTCCAGCAGAAATAGGGGCTTGCTCGCTAATCCCGGAACGGAGCACATCTTCCCTGCCAGCCTGGCGTGATACCGGGCTGCAGCCCAGGAAGTTGGTCTCTGCAGTGCTCACACTCTCGCCTGTTACCTGTTATGGCTTCCTCTGGCGGTGGAGTGTGCATTCCGCCTGTTCATGCTGTGTTCCCTGTGACTCCTTCCTTTGCTATTTATTCACCAGTACGGCCAACCTGCCTGCAGCCAATGGCACCGAGAATGGTGTGTTGTTTCTCTGCCAGACAATATTTCCTTAAAGAAGCACACACCTGGAAATGGAATTTTGGGAACGATTCCTGGACGCTTTCCAGAGCAACCCTGGCAACACGTGCAAATACCCTTTTATTTTCCAACCTGAGAACAAATATTTTCTATCTTTTTCTCTTTGGGGGACTGGGGGTTGAACCCAGGGGCACTCTACCTCTGCGCTATACCCCAAGTCCTTTTTATTTTGAAACACGGTCTCACTAAATTACTGCATGCTGGCCTCGAACCTGTGATCCTATTGGACAACTTTGAGAGTGACAGGGAGCCACTATTAATAATGACACTAGGGTGTCAGGTGTAGACCAGGATTGTCTTGGGCAACCAACTATTGGAAATTTGATAGAATTGTCAAAAGAATATCATCAGCTACATAATTTTTTAACCAAAATTACAGTTCTTTGAAAAACAAAAAATCCCTTCAAATTATATTAAAACTAACCCTGATCATATCCATACAATCTCCCAGTTTAATGAAAATACAACTTTGTTTCTAAGCCAGTCCCTCTATTCTATGTCCTCCTGCTTCTTCTGGGGTCTTTATTCATATTTAAAAGCACACAACAAAAAGTCATATCTTGACCCCGAGTCTCTGTTTTGTCTAGAAGCATCTAGAGGCAATAACTTCTGTTTTCTTACCATGTTTACCCTACAAACCTGTGTGACCTGGGCTTCTGCCATCCCTCCTTCTTTGTGTTTCAGAGCAAACTGAAGAGTTCTAAGTGATTTCATCTGAGTCAGTGTGGTTCATGCAGACTCGGATGAGCTAAGCCACACTGAACGTTAGATTTCTAAGGAAAACTGACTGGTTCTCTAAGAAGCAACTGATTCCAAGTTGTTAAAACCAATTTAAATTGGTTCCAATGAGGTCAAACCCAACGTTCCTTGATTGGACTGGGGAAAGCTCGTTCAAACAGGATGAAACAATTCTACATGGAAACAGACCAGATTTAGAGCAGATCCTGACGAGACCAGATAAGCCTGCATCTAACTTGTCCTTACTGCAGCAGACCACGTGAACGGAAATCACAGCAGTTGAGAAGGAGGAAACTGAATATACCCAGGTGGTACTGCTTCATTTCAGTGGAAAATGGTGTGGAATGATTCTTAGCAGAGTAAACACAGATTAACTAAAATTAAACCAATTTAAAATCATGTTTGTCAATGTAGGCTGGTTTAAACTAGATCAAATCAGCTCTAATTTCAATAGCTTTACCCTTGCTGATTAAAACTAGTTTGACCAGTTAATAACAGATCGATCTGGCAGCATTGCCAGATGGCTTCACAAATATATTAACTATTTATTAAGGGAAAAAAAGAGATGGGTAGATTATAGATATTGCTATACATTATATCTTTTTTTGGTGCTATGGATTGAACTCAGGGCCTCACACATGCTAAGCACACAATCTACCACTGACCTACACCCCAGCCCTACATTATATCTTATAATTTACATTTTGTTTTTGTAGCTCATTAGAAGATACGTTCTTCCCTCTGTATTTGTGGGGAATTGGTTCCAGGATCCTCCGAGACCAAAATCCATCTGTCATGAGTGAGCTATGGCATTGACAGAGACCAAACACATTTGTGTCTTTCCACCATGTCAGAATTTGTTGACTAACAGCAAATTCAAAAGCAACACCACTATCATTGGTTGCTATTTGCCGAGTACTTGTGGGTCACCTGGTAATCACAGGCTGGCAATCACAAATTCTTTTATTTCATTCCAATTTAAATCTTTTCCTTCCTTCCTCCTTTCTTTCCTTCCTTCCATACTGGGGATTAAACCCAGGGGTGTTCTACCTCTGAGCTACACACTCAGCCCTTTTCATTTTGAAAAGGGTCTTGCTAAATTGCTGAGGGTCTTGCTAAGTTGCTGAGGCTGGCCTCAAACCTGTGATTCTCCTGTCTCAGCTCCTCAAGTACTATGATTACAGGCATGCACCACCACATCTGGCCCAATCTTAATTTCTAATATCTATAACGCTCAAGTCACAAATCATACCACATACAATAACTTCTATCTATCTATCTATCTATCATCTATCATCTATCTATCATCTGTCTTCTATCTATCATGTTATAAAGACTAAGAAAGGGTCAAACAACCACAGGGGTTCAAGAGACCTTGCCAAGAGCAAAGGCATAGAGCATGTATGAATGTAAAGTCACCATAGTTGGTCAAATATGGTTTTCAAGGAACCAGTTCCACAGATTTGTCAAGTCAAGGGTTCAGGACAGAAGTTTCAGAGCACCAGCTTGAGGTGTCAGCTTGAAGTAGGTTGTGCGCCACTGTCTTGGGCAGGAGAAACCATACTGAATTGAATCCCAGGGACAGAAAATTGGAGGTTCAACACTGTGGTGATTTTTCTGGCTCATGGCAAGTGACCAGGTGATAAGGTCAGTGTGCCACTGTGTGTAGTAATGGGGGGCCCCTCCTTTTCTGGATCTTACGTGAGGGGTTCACATCTGGTGAGGCCAATAAGCTCCTGTGTCTAGTGTTTCTGATATATTTGAGATGCCCATGTATTCAGGTGCTCCTGATTAATTTTATAAGTTGGCACAAATAAGTTATTTATCAGTTGTGTCTTATGGTTGTGCTGGGCTGATGGTGTTTGTTTACTTGTACAAACAAAGTATAGAGTCATTCTATACTTGACACTTGTACTCAAAGTGGAATAACCCATGACAAACTACTGCTTTATAAAGTGGAGTAACTCAGGGTTGGGCACAGCCTGAAAACTGCTGTTCTCGTCATCATAGGGTGACACAGTGCAGGGCACCGCCTGCTGTCCACACCATGGATGCTCAAGTCCCTTACACAAAATGAAGCGGTATTTGTATGTAACATATGCACCTCTTCCCATATACTTAAATCATCTCTACATTACTTATAACACCTAATACATAGATGTACATAGATGTTATACTATGTAATTTAGGGAATAATGACAGGGGGAAAAAGTATGTGTACATGTTCAGAACAGATGAAAATTTTTTCCAGAATATTTTTGAACCACTGTTGGTTAAATTCACAAATGTGGTTCTGGAATTGGACCCAGGAGTGCTCTACCACTGAGCTACACCCCCAGCCCTTTTTATCTTTTATTTTGAAACAGGGACTCACTAAATTGCCCAGGCTGGACTCAAACCTCCATTTCTCCTGCCTCAGTCTCCTGAGTAGCTGGGATTATAGGCATGTGCCACCGTGTCCAGCTCTATGATTCAGCACAAAATTTATAACGTTCATCAATCTACAGATTATTCTTGGCTCTACAATTATTCCTTATACTGTTTACTGTCCCAAGTTCTAAGCACATTGGGACAGATTATTTGCCAAAAGAAAATCCCCAATTATCTAGGGATGAGCTTCCCTTGGTGGAAGTAAACTTCCTGTCTATGTGCTGACCTACTCACAAAGGTGTTTGGGGAACCTCTTTCTTCATGGGAACAATCCATTTGAATGACTTCATCAAACGCAATTCATGAGAAGCCAGACTCACAATTGGAAACATTTTCTTTTTTTTTTTTTTGCGGTACCGGGGATTGAACCCAGGGGCGTTCTACCTCCGCGCCACACCCCCGGCCCTATTTTTTATACTTTATTTTGAAACCGGGTCTCACGAAGTTGCGGAGGGCCTCACTAAGTAGAGAGAGAGAGAGAGAGAGAGAGAGCTGAGGCTGGCCGCGAACTCGGATCCTCTGGTCTCCGCCTCCCAAAGTACTGGGATTACAAGCGTGCGCCACTACGCCCGGCAACATTTTCAAAGAGAAATAATTTCTCCTGATCTATGAGAACACTGTATCCCAAGGAGATGCTGCTTTTATGGTAAAAACTTTGATTACATGAACATTCCTTCCAT
Source organism: Glis glis (assembly GCA_004027185.1). NCBI lineage: Eukaryota > Metazoa > Chordata > Mammalia > Rodentia > Gliridae > Glis > Glis glis. The sequence continues at coordinate 18,263 of PVJS01009707.1, forward strand.
AATCTGAATGTAACTTTACAATAAAAATCCTTTCATTTTTTTATTTGAAAAATTTCTGAACTAAAACATTTGATATAGGGACGTTCATCAGTTTTATATAGTTGCCGACGTCCTGGCTGAGGGACAGTGTGGAAATGAATTCAGAACTGTGTTAACTGCCTGGGAGCTACCTGAAGAGATACAGGATCTTACTCATTTGTCCAAATGGCAAACTAGTACCGAAGGAGAATGAAAACTAGTACAGAAAGTAGAGCCTGAATGAGCAGACACGTCATAATGCAATTCGTAGTAAAACTGAAATAGAAAGGTAATTCATATGAACCACATTTTTAAAGTATATTTCCCAGACAGAAAGAAAATATTGGATTTTGTGTTTAAAAACCAGACACATAGAAGCTTACAATCCAGGTCTAATCAGATCAAACTTGCTTAAACAATTCTCTGCAAATAAAATTTGCTCTCGATTGTTTAAACTGGTTGCAATTTGATGAAAATGAAAACTGCCTCTTCATGGTCCCACCGTGACCTTCAGAGGGTTGGGTCTTGGCCCATTGTGAGGTAAGAACATGCCTGCCCCTCGCCCACCCCCACTGCCCACCGCTTCTCTATTCCTCAGGCACAGGCCTTGCTTCCTAGCGGGCTGGGGAAGAGTTATTTTGTGCATCAGAAGCCCCCGCCCCCCAGTGTTCCTTGTACACTTGAAAGGAATGTGTACTCTGCTGTGGTTGGAGTGACCTATATTTAGACGTCAATTAGATTCAGTTGGTTGATGGTGTTCTATATTTTTGCTGATTTTCTATCTACTTATACTATCAATTATTGAAAGAGGAAGTTTTATCTCTTCAACACTAATTGTGGGCCTGTCATTTCTCCATTCAGTTCTGTCAGTTTTTGGTTTTTGTATTCTTGAATTCTGTTGTTGGGTACATACACTCTTACGATTACCCTGTAATTGTGTGTGTGTGTGTGTGTGTGTGTGTGTGTGTGTGCGCGTGTGTGTATGTGTGTGTGTGTGTGTGTTTGTGTGTATGTGTGTGTGTGTGTGTGTATGTGTGTGTGTGTGTGTGTGTGTATGTGTGTGTGTATGTGAATTGATTCCTTTTCATCATTATGTAATGTCTCCTCTTTATCCTGGGTAATTTTTTTTGCTCTGAAGTCTAATAATAAGATATTATTCCAGGTTTCTTTTGATTAATGCTTACATGGACTTTTTTCATATTTTTATTTTGAACCTACATATATTATATTTAAAGTAAGTTTCTTTTAGGCAATCGGGCATTGTGTCTTTATTATTTTTTTCTTTTAATTTCGGTGTTTTAACTGGTAGATCCGGTGGCCAGACTCTAAACTGGCCCCCATTGATCTTTACCTTTGTAATTCCTTCTCCTTAAGTATGGACAGGTCCTGTGAATTAACCAGTAAAAACTGGCAAAGGTGATGAGATGTCGCTTCCTTGGTTATGTTACCTAGGATTGTAACCTCCATCCTGCTAGTACACTCTCTCTGTAGACTCCCTCCCTTACTGGCTTGGATGAAGCACATTGCCATGTTGGGGGAGCTTGGATGGCAAGGAACTGAGGCAATACCACCAAAGAACCCAGGCCCTCAGTCTAATAGCCCCAACCACCATGTAAGCATGCTTAGAATTGAATACTTCCCCAGTCAAGCCTTGAAATGTGACCTCAGCCCTGGCCAACATCTGAGTTGTAGCTTCATGAGAGATCCTGAAACAGAGCATCCAGCTAAGCCACGCTGGGACTTTTGACCCACAGAAACCATGAGATATGCTGAACGTGGTGGCTCATGCCTGTAAACCTAGTACTTGGGAGGTTGAGATAGGAGGATTGAAGGTTCGAGGTCAGTCTTAGCAACTTAGTGAGACCCTCAGCAATTTAGTGAGACTCAGTTTAAAAAAAAAAATTGGTCTGGGGATATAGCTTGGAGGCAGAATGCCCCTGGGTTCAATCCCCAGTACCACATACACACAAAATAAAGAATTGGCACAGTGGTGCACACCTGTGATCCCTACTAATACTTAGGAGGCTACAACAGGAGGATCACAGGTTTAAGGCCAGCCTCAGCAACTTAGCAAGACCCTCAGCAATTTAGTGAGAACCTGTTTCAAAATAAAAAATTAAGCCAGGCGTGGTCACGCACGCTTGTAATCCCAGTACTTGAGAGGTTGAGACCGGAGGATCTGGATTCGCGGCTAGCCTCAACTACTTAGTGAGGTCCTCTGCAACTTAGTGAGACCCTGTTTCAAAATAAAGAATAAAAATAGGGCTGGGGATGTAGCTCGGAGGTAGAATGCCCCTGGGTTCAATCCCCAGCACTGCAAAAATAAATAAGTAAATAAATATAAAAATAAATAAAAAATAAAAAAGATGGGGGTATAGCTTGGAGGTAGAATGCCTCTGGGTTCACTCCCCAGTACTAAAAAAACAAGAAAAAAGAAGAAACCATGAGATACTAAATGCATGCTATTTTAAACTAAGTTTGTGGTAATTTGTTATATCACAACAGGTAACTAATGTAATGTGTTTGTGCCATTTAAATTTAATATAAGAACTGATATGTGCTTGTGCTTAGATCACCATTTATTATCTATTTTATGTCCATTCCTTCTGTTTTTTATTTTTCCTTTCCAACCTTCTTTTGAATTATTTGAATGTTTTTGTATCATTTTAATTTTCTATTGATATTTGCACTTTATTTCTGAGAAAAAAACATTTTAAGTAGTTGCCCTGGGAATTACATTCTTAAGTGTACATTCTTAAGTTTTCACAGCCTAAAATGAATTTTTTTTTTTTTTTTTGCAGTACTGGGGATTGAACCTAGGGGCGTTCTACCTCTGAGCTACACCCCCGGCCCTATTTTTTTATACTTTATTTTGAAACCAGGTCTCACGAAGTTGCAGAGGGCCTCACTAAGTAGAGAGAGAGAGAGAGAGAGAGTGAGAGAGAGAGAGAGAGAGAGAGAGACAGGGATAGAGAGAGAGAGAGAGAGAGAGACAGAGAGAGAGAGAGAGAGAGAGAGAACTGAGGCTGGCTGCGAACCCAGATCCTCCGGTTTCCGCCTCCCAAAGTACTGGGATTGCAAGTGTGCGCCACCACGCCCAGCCATGAATTTTATTTTATAATTTCAAGGGAAGAATAGAAACCTTTTCACCATACAGGTACCGATGGCACCTTGCTTTGTAGAGTCATCACAGTATTGCAGCTGTATACACTGACAACTCTATCAGACAATCATCAGTGTTATAATTTTTGCTTTCGACTGTCACATACATTTTAAAGAACTTAAATTACATTATATTTTCTCAGATATTTGGTGTGTGTGTATGTGCGCATGTGCGCATGTGGTACTGGGATTGAACTCAGGGGCATTCTACCTCTGAGATACACCCCCAGCCTTTGTTAGTTTTTGTTTTGAAACAGGGTCTTGCTAGACTGTTGAGGGTCCCACTAAGTTGCTGAGGCTGACTTTGAACCTGCGATCCTTCTGTTTCAGCTTCCCAAGTACTGGGATTACAAGTGTGTACCACCAGGCCTGGCTGATATTTGCCATTTTGGTTACTCTTTCTTCATTACTGCTAGTATAAGTTTTCCTGTGATATAATTTCCCTTTGCCATGAAGAATTCCTCTATAGAAGATGTCTGGTGACATGAATTCTTCTACTTTTATTCCACCTGAAAATGTCTGTTGTGGTCAGCGTTTTCCTCACTATGACCAAAATACCTGATGAGAACAACCTAGAAGAGGAAAGATTTATTTGGCTCATGATTTCGGAGGATTAGTCCAGAGCCAGACGGCTCCAAGGCAGGAACATCATGGCTGCACAGTGTGGTGGAGGAAAGCTGCTCCAGGCAGCTGGGAAGCAGAGAGACACAGGAAGGGACCAAAGATAGATATAGTCCCCAAGGCCACACCCCTAGTGACCCACCTCCTCCAGCCACATCCTACCTGCCTACGTTACCACCCAGTAAATCCATTCAAGTTATTAACCCATCCATGGATTTATCCACTGATGAGGTCATAGTCCTGATTCAATGATTTCACCTCTGAACATTTTTGCATTGCCAGCGCGTGAGCTTTTTCAGGGGACATTCTATATTCAAACCAGAACAATTTCTTTATTGCATCTTCATTCCCAGAGGATATTTTCACAGGATATGGAATTCTGGATTGGGAGATCTTTTCTTTTGGCATTGGATATAAAATTCTAGATCGACAACTCTTTCCTCCAGCATATTTAAAGTGTTACTCAGCCTCCTTTTAACTTTCATGGTTTCTGATGAGAAATATATAGCCATTTGGATCTGGTCTCTCTATATGAAATAAGTCTTTTGTCACTGGTTGCCTTTGGGAATTTTACTTTGTTTTTAGCTTTCGTCAGTTTGATTATAATGTGTGGATTGTTTTGATTTCATTCTGTCTGGGATTCGTTGGGTTTCTTCAATGTGTTTGTTCATGGATTTTGTGAAATATGATAAGTTTCTCCACCATTATTGTTTAAGTATTCTTCCATTCAACACCTTTCCTCCTTTCCTTCTGGAAGTCTAATGACACAAATATTAAAATTTTTGGCATTTTACCACAGGGCTCTAAGACTCTGAGAGTTTTTTTTCCTCAAAAATTTCCTTCTGTTGTTCAGATTGATCTATCTTTATTTCCATTCAGGAATTTTTTATTTAGTATACTTCTCTAATTCTGAAACTTCTGTTTGGTTTATCTTTATATCTTTCACTTTTGTCATTTTTGCTGAAACTTCCTATATTTTGAAACATTTGTTTTAAGAGCGTTTGTTCTTATTTTGTGAAGCATGGTTATAATCACCGCTTTAAAAATCTTTGATAATTCTGACATCTGTGTCTTCTCAGTGTTGCATCTGCTGTCTCTTTCCTTGTCAGCTGAGACCTTCATGTCTCTTCATCTACTGAGTAATTTTGGAATATATTCTGGATATTTTGAATTCAATCTCATGAGATTCCAGATATGGTTTAAATCCTAAAAGGAATGCTGATTTCTTTTTTGAGCAGGCAACTGATCAGATTGTAGTCTTTTTTGCAAGTTCTAGCCTGCCTCTTGGACTATGGTTCCAATAATAGTTCTGTCTTCAAAGTGCAGGGTATTCAGATTAGTAATCTGTGTGTGCCACCCAGTGACCAGTTCTGGGCCTGGATCATAATCTACTCTACATCCTCTAGTTTTAGTTCTCAAAATATGTGGTCTGCTGTTTAGGGTAAGTTTCACATATCCACATAGGTGCAGCCTGAGGTGAGCCCAGAAGTTCAACCATAAATTTGTGGGATTTCTCTTTTAATCTCCCTGTTCTCCCCAGTATCTTCAGGACTGCCCTTCTCTGTCCTCCAGCCAGCAAGCTGGAGCTCTAGTTTCCCTGTGACCGATTCTTTCCTGAGTGCAGGCCCTGAGTTCAGGGCCCTGGAAAAGGTGAGAGAGGAACCCGACTGGAAACAGACCCCACAGTAAGTACCCAGGAAGGTTGATTCTTGTACACATCCTTTCTTCATGTCTCTCTGCCTTGTCCACTCTTCTGACCCAAACACTGGCTCCTTCTCACCCTTCCTGATGGTCCTCTAAGAACTTTCTCTTCTGCTTTTTCCTCCCTCACTCTCTGGATGGCCAGTTCTCAGATGCTGGAGCTCTTCATTTTACCCCCTTTCTAAGGACTTGTACCCCCTCCCTTCTAGTGTATGAAGACTGTCCCTTTCCTCGTGATATATCTAACCCAAAGAGGACTAGTTGGGAAGGATTAGGGGGATCTTATTGTTTTCAAGCCTTACTTAAATTATCAACTACCTTTTTCTCATGAGTTTTGAGTGTTCTCACTAGAAATATTTTTACTTTTGGATGTCGTTTGACCATCTGGTCTCCCCCTCTACACCCAATTTCTGAAAAAATAAAGGCGTGTGGAAGGGCATCCCTGAGTGGACATCTATGGGTAAGGGCCCATATTTTGAGACAGGGTCTCTCTAAGTTTCCAAGGCTGGCCTTGAACCTCTGATCTTTCTGCCTCAGCCTCCCAAGTAGCTGGGGTTACAGCTACCACCATGCTCAGCTAATCTTGTTTATCTTTGAGGACAGGACATCTGAAGGCCAAAAGTTCCTCTTCAGGTAAGCTAACCAAAACTAGCTAGATCTAAGATGGCTGCAGAGTAGCCACCAGAGGAACTCAGACTTCATCATAATCTAATTTCCATGATAAACAACACACCCACCAGCCATGATAACCAGAAACATCAGACTACAAAGGGAAGAAAAAGAGGTGGCACCCAAGTTTTGAGATGTTTCTGCCTATTAAAAAAAGACATGAATCTTCCTTCCTCTGTTAGCCTATCCTCTCCTGTCTTTTCTGCTACTCTATATCGATGATCTCTCAACCCTCAGTTGAGAAGTTGATTTGCTAGTGAGGCTCCTACTTCTCCATTCTTTGGCCACTAAGCAAATTTGTATTGTTGGTGCTCAGCTTGGTTTCATGTTTGGCTTCATGACACCGAAAGGAAAAAGATCCTGCTCTGTGGGTCTCCCTCCTGCAAGGGGGAACCCAGACATTGTTGGTAACAGTTTGGTGGAACTTTGAATTCTGGTTTCCTTCCCCAGTTCCATCTGCTACAATTTATGTTTCAGAGCCCTCATTAGCCACTGTTCATTCCGTCCAGAATTTGTAGTTGCACTCAGTGTATTCTTTCTTAGTCCATCTTTTCTGGACTCATGCTCTCCTTTTGCTTTTTATTTTTGTTCCATTTAGAGACAGTCTCACGGTGTTGTTCAAGGTGACCTCCAGCTCCTGGGCTCTAAGCGATCCTCTTGCCCCAGCCTCCCCAGTAGCTGGGACTACAGGCATACACCACCAGGCCTGGCTTCCTTTTGCTTTTTAAATCTTTGATCATTTGTTATGTGGAAAATGGAATCTTGGTTTATATATGTGTGCCCCTCCTTCAGAGTTTCACTTTCAAAAAAATTCCATTGACAGCAAGAGCTCTTTATTATAGCCTGAAAGCAGTAGGCAGTCCATCTGGAGAAAATAAATAACCTGTTTCTCTACTCATAACACTTGTAACAGCAAATGTGTGGGATTTTGGACTAAGCAATTCTTCATCACTACTGACACTAGCTGAGTGCCCTACACCTTAACTCAACTTTGACAGTATGGAGCTGGAATCAGCGCCAGATCCCACAGTATAAGGGCTCCTTCTCACAAGACTGCCCACTTCAGGTGCCAATCACAGGTCTTTGTTTGTGGTACTGGGCATTGAATCCAGGGGTGCTCTACCCCTGAGCTATACCCCCACCCCTTTCTATTATTTATTTTGAGATAAGTTCTTGCTAAGTTGCTGAGAGTCTCACTATTGCCCAGGCAGGCCTCGAACTTGCAGTCCTCCTGTCTCAGCCTCCCAAGTACTGGGATTACAGGTGTGCACCACAGCGCCCAGGAACAAGTCTGTGTGTGTATGTGTGGTGTGGTGTGTGTGTGTGTGTGTGTGTGTGTGTGTGCGTACACACGCGCACGCGTGCACAGTATTGGGGATTGAACCCAGAGCCTTGCACATGCCAGGCCAGTGCTCTACCACTGAGCTACATTCCCCAGCCCCAATCCCTAGTCTGACCAGCTATAAATCACGTTCCCACAACCACCCTCACTGGGTTCAGTAAATTACTAGGACAGCTCACAGAACACTTGACTCTAAAGGATACATATGCAGAGCCAGGTAGAGGGTGCATAAGACAAGGTCTGGAAGGCTCCCAAGTCAAAAGCATCCAGGCAAGCGGATGCATTCTCCAACCCAGCCCCAGCCCCCTCCTGCCACCCCATTCCTTGAAGTCAGGAGGCGGGGCTGAAGGTTCCAACCCTTTAATCATTTGGTCTTTCTGGTGACCAGCCCCAACCTGAGGCCATCTAGGGGCTCTACCTAAGTTACCTCATTAGCATACACTCAGGTATGATTGCAAGGGGCTCATTATGAGTAACAAAGGAGGCACATTATAAGGAAATCCCGAAGGTTTTAGGTGCTCTGTTCCTGGAACAAGGGACAAAAGACCAAATATATTTTTTATACCACACCAACTTATTTTGTGACTCTACAGTTAAGGAATTCCCCACAAAGACAAATTCTCAAAAGAACAAATTCACATTAAGATTGAACCATGAAGGCTGGGCATGGTGGCACAGGTCTATAATCCCAGTACTTGGGAGGCTGAGGCAGGAGGATTGCAGGCCTGAGGCCAGCCTCAGCAATTTCGTGTGATTCTATTTCAAAATAAAAAATAAAATAGAGTTGGGGGTGTGGCTCTGGGTTCAACCGTCAGTACAAAAAAGAAAAAAAATCGAACCATGAACAGGTCGCAGTGGTGAACACCTATAATCCCAGTACTTGGGAGGCTGAGACAGGAGGATTGCAGGTTCCAGGTGAGCCTTTGAAATTTAGCAAGACCTTGCCTCAAAATAACAAATAAAAAGGGCTAGGGAATGTAGCTCAGTGGTAGAATACCTCTGGCTCCAATCCCCAGTACCATTAAAAAAAAAAAAACCCTAAATAGTTGTAATTTGTGGGAGTTGTAGAGAGACAGTTATTATGAGAGGGCAGTACCGGTAGTGTGGTGAGGTTTGCACAGCCTTCACGTTGCCAGGGACTTCCCACCTGGACATAGGCCTCAGGTCCGGCACGGGTATACCGCCCCTACTGAGTGTCCTCCACTCCCAGACCTGGCGAGTTTCCCTAAGCTCCCCCTTTCAGACATAGGTTGGCCCTTTATCTGGAACATCTTCAAAGGCAAAGGTGGAATGTAGGTTCCTTGGCAGATCTGTCGGAGATTTTTCAGGATTGTCCTGATTCTGGCCCCTGGTAGAGACAGTCTAGAGTCAAGTTGCAGCTGTTAAACCAAAACTCTTGAGACCAAGAGATCTCTGAAATGAAAGGGTTATCGAGCTGTTACTGATGCAAGCCAGAGAAGGACCACATCCCAGGACAAGCTCTGCAGCCACAGATAGTGGAGCTAGAGAGCAGGCGGGAAAAGATCTGCTGGACCTGAGAGCCAAGAGCATCTTTAGGAAAGAATAAATTGTTTCTGTTGAACTTACATTGACTATAGTAAGAGGGGTGCCAGATAATGCAGAGTAAGGAAAGTTTGGGGGACAGGACAGTGCATAAAAAGAAGTACTTGTAGCCTGGTGTGGTGGCACTTGCCTGTAATTCCAGTACTTGTGAGGCTGAGACAGGAGGATCGCAGGTTTGAGGCCAGCCCCAGCAACAGAGGGAGCCTCTCAGCAACCCAGTGAAACCCTGTTTCAAAACAAAATAAAACAAAATTTAAAAAGGACTGGAGATGTAGCTCAGAGGGAGAATGTCCCTGGGTTCAATCCACAGTATCAAAAAGAAGGAGAAGAAAGAGAAGACTTGTTGCTTCTGGATGGGTTGGGGGTAGTAGTCCAAGAAGTTTATTCCTAAGCATGCGGCAGTGGTGCGTGGAGGCTGACCATCAGGGGCTTTAAGTCAAGGTTTTGACTGTTTCAGGAATGGGAAACAGTCTTGCTGGTTTGGGCCATGGTTGTCAACTGACTAACTTATTAACTTCTCTCATTTCTTCTGCTCTCCACCCTCCTAATTAATTTGGGACATCTTAGAATTATTCTTTTATCACAGCCTTCTATGGCCAGCCTGAGCCATGTAGGAATTTACCCCCTATGTGGGGCCTCCTAATCAACACAGTTATCTCTATCTCTATATAGTAAAGTAACAGGCTTTTCAAGTACTTTGGCACTGCCAATTTATACAAACACTGTCATATTTTATGGTAATGACCACTGTATCAGTCAGTGTGCTATGTGTGCTGCAGTAACAAACAAACTCACATCTCAGTGACTTAATACAACAGAAGATCCAACAAGGGGCAAGGGTGCCTTGCTCATCCCAGTCCTCTGAGACTCAGGAGAACCAAGGCTTCCACAGTCCAGCTCCAGGGGGAAGGGAACATCAGGCTGCATACATTGACTCTTACAGCATTTTCCAGCTTAAAAAAATAAAGAGAAGTTACAGTGCATTGGCCAAAGCAAATCACGTGGCCACATTTAACTTCAAGGGGACAAGGACACAAAATCTTCTCTTATCCCTGGTGTACCCTCCAAAACCTCAGGAACCATTATCTCCACTTGAGAGTAGAAAAACCTTGGGCTCTACAAAGCCACTTTTCCAGAGCCATGCAGCCAGTTAGCAGAGTGAGGAGCCAGGTGCACACTTGATGAACTATAAAACCCATGTGCCTTCCACGGCCTGGGCGCCTCCTCTTCATGATGAGTCCAGGGAAGGTGGTTCTTATTAGCTACAAGGGAACTTCAGATGCTGACAAGAAAAGTGTGTGACCTCCCCAACTAAACTTAATCTCAGGAAAATGTGTTTCTTTTCTCTCTCCTCTGGCAACACCTGTCTTTGAGAGAGAAAGAGAGAAAGGACAGGAAAGGAAGAGGAAGAAGCCTTTCTGCCCACCCTTTGACCTGCACACAATATCTGATTGCATGTCAGGGTGACCTGTTTCTTTTCCTACTGTGTGGTATTTTCCACTCATAGGACCAGGTCAGCAGAAGTTTGTATCTTAATCTACATGCTTGTTCTTGCTCATGTTTATTCTCTGCTTGATCCCATACCCTTCATTCATCCTCTGGAATGTTCCCATGACAACAGAAGAATGGCAACATAGCTAGGCAGACAAAAGGCAGGATCAAGTACCCAGCCCAACTTCTCCCAGACTTCGAATGCTAAGCGGGAAGGGAGAGGGCATGGCAGCATCTCTACCCATTTCTCCACTTGAGAGACTGCAGTGACTGAGCCTGTCTGCTCCCAGAGGAGGATGCAAGGTCACATGGTTAGAACCCAGATTAAAACTGGCTGCTATTATTCTTTTCTGAATCTCAGCTTTATTTTCTGTCCATTCCACTCTGCAGCCTGCCATCTGCCCTCCTCCTCCTAGGAAGCCTGGCCTGACATGTCCCAGATGATGCTGCAGCCTCTGTCTTGTCTGATGACGCCCACCTTCACGGTGGCTCGCTCACGGACAGAGACAGGAACAGGGGTGGCTCATCATGATGGAGACATGAGGTAAGGCGGCGACCCCGGGGCTCAGGCTGCGGGGCCCTGGAGGTGGGAGCCCTTCTGATGCTTTAGAAGAAATGCTTCTCAGGCTTCAGAACTCTTCCTGAACAAATCTGGGATCCCCAGAAGAAGAATTCTGGAGAGAGGCTGAGTTACGGAAAGACGCATGTGCAGTAGTAGAAACTCGAGTTCGGGTTGCTGGGCTGAATCTCAGGACAAGCCCACGAGGAAGATTCAGCGATGCCTTTCCTGTAACCTCCAAGAAGAAAAAAAACTTGATTCCATGACACATACTTCAAGTGGGGCCTAAACTGCTCAGCTTTAATGTATGTGATAGTTGAAGTTCAAGACGCTTTTAGTGGGTTTGATGCCTATTTCTGACTGCGTGGGACCCTGCGTGGGACTCACTGAAGTAGCTCAGAGCCTACTAGGTGGGTCTGGTTTCTCACCAAGCACCTGTTCATAGTGTATGAAGCTCATTTTTTTTTCTGGGCCTCCTTTTTCTTATCTGAATAGAAGAAAATGTTCTCTTCCACTCTAGAATTCCATGATTGTGTGTGCGTGTGTGTGTGTGTGTGTGTGTGTGTTACTTGGGATTGAACCCAGGGGCATTCTACCTCTGGGCCATACTCCCAACCCTATTTTATTTTTTAGTTTGATACGGGCTCTCACTATGTTGCTGAAGGCCTCACTAAGTTGCTGAGGCTGGCCTCAAACCTGTGATCCTCCTGTCTCAGCCTCCCAAGTACTAGGATGACAGGTATGTACCACTATGCCTGGCTGAATTCTGTGATTTTAAATAGGGAAAGCTGAACTTAGGAAGAAGCTGGTCATGGACACAGATCATAGAGTTTTGGGGCTGGCACCTAATATAAGAGGAATACAGGAGTCCTTTCGGGGTCACCCCCACAGGTGCTTTCTGCTCCGGCCCAAATCAGTGAGCACAGCCGCTCGATCAATCAGTCTTAACGAATAAGGACGGGGGCATGGAGTTTTTTTCTGCGGCTATGATGTGGCACTACAGTTTCACGGTAATCCTCTACATTATGGGGACTGAGAAAAGCTATTTCAAATGCAGCTTGAATTTTTTTAAGAAGTCACATACTTCTCTGTGTATGTCATCTTTTCCCAGATGGATCCAAAATGAGCCATGTAATTTCCCTGTTGCAGCGTTTCTGAGAGATTCATAGATCTGTGGGAGCTGGAAAGGGCTTCAAAAGATGGTGTGAGCCGGGCCCTTTTCTCCCAACAGGTGGAACTATGTTCTGCCCGTTTTATAGATGAGGTGACTGGAGTTCCAGGGTTGGTGATTTCTATAATGGGATGGCTAGAGGTTGATGCTGGTACAGTGGTTGAGGACTGACAGCACCCCTTTTATTTTTGTACCAGGGATTGAACCTTAGAGCTACATCCCTAGACCTTTTGTTGTTGTTGTTGTTGTTTGAAACAGGGTCTCAAATTTTTTGAAACAGGTTTAAATTGCTGAGGGTCTCACTAAGTTCCTGAGGCTGGTCTCAAATCTGCCACCTTCCTGTCTCAGCCTCTCATATACTGGGATTACAGGCATGTCCACAGTGTTCAGCTCTGACAGCCTTCTTTAACTCCCCCAAACTGCTCTCACAAGCAAGCATTTCCACCCACCTGGACAGAGCCATGGGCAGGAAGCATTGAAGATGAACAAGGACTATAGGACCCGTGGGACCTGGGCAGCCACATCTGGGGCGATGTCACCACCGGCACAGTCGGTGCTCTATCTACTGAAGAGAGGCACGCCCAAGGGGCACGAGGCCAGGGAAAGCCATGAACTTGGAGCCCGTTGGACTTCATCGTCTGTGTCCTGGTTTTATACACAAGCTGTATCTGGCCAGTGGTCCTTGGATATGCCCTATCTCTGAGACTTAATAAAAATTAATTAATTCAACAGGAAAGCCAGTTTTCTAAAGAGGGAAAGTGGCCAAGAAGGCCAAGGTGACAGCAGCTTCAGACACACTGTAAGCTGATTAGCTGCAAACACAGAAACCACTTCCTGGCTGAGCCCTCTAACCCGAGAGCGGCCGTCTTGGAGATTTGCAGAACCGGTCACAGGAGGTACCAGGCGGCAGTGTGAGCAATGGGTGAAGGACAAGACCTTATTAGGAGAGTCTCCCAGGAAGCAGGGGAAGGCAAACACTAACATTCCTTTATAGTGATGAATTTGTTTTATTTTGCATTTAGTTTTTTCATTACAAGAGAATTAGGGAATGATGTTATTGTATTACCTTTTTTTTATAACAAGGGGGATTCTCTCTCTCTCTCTCTCACTCTCTCTCTCTCTCTCTTTCTCTGGGAAAACACAGATCTGATCATATCAGCCCTGGCTTAGATCCCCTCCCAGGTCGCCTTTGGCTCATTTGAAAGTGAGCTAGCTCACAAAAATGGCCGTAAGCACCACTGACCTTGAATGGATTTGCAGGGGACAGGTTTCTCAGTTGTTGAAAAAATGATACAGTGCTGTGTCTGTTAATTAATAGCCACCACCCCAAGCTGCCCCCCATTCTTCTACTCAGAAACCATGGAGCTCCCCTAAATGCAGCGTCCGGGACAGTAGGGACCTGGGGCCCTCCAGCTTTCAGCTTGCATCCGCCCTAGTGGGACAGGCCTGTGTCTCTGTGACTGCCAAATGATTATTAACCATGCCAAGAAGGCGCTGCGCAGTGGACCCCGGCCGGCCCTCTCCCTGCTGCCCTGTCCTCTTAGCCCTGGACACACGGGGCCTCTCCTGCCTCCCTCCGGCCTTTGCGAGCTGCTTCCTTCTGTTTAGAGCAGTCCCTCCCGCTCTGTCCCCCTTGTACTTTGGGTGACTTTTCTATTCTCCCTCCAATCATGCAGAGTTGGCCTGGGTGAGTCCAGGCTGGACGGGCGGTGGGGACTGATCGGGCCATATGAGACGGGCACTTGCACGTGGACGTAAGCCCTAGAGAGCGAGTGCTCACTGTGAGTCCAGAGGCCAGCATGCTGCCTTCTTGCCTTCTTTCCAGCTCAGAGTCGCTACTCTTGGAGAGGAGAGGGTTCAGATCGGAAGGATGCCTCTGGTCTATAAGTGCAAAAAGGGAAGGGAGAAATAATCTGAATATTTGGAATTCCAATAGTTGTGTTGTACCGGTAACGTGAACTTTCCTATCTCCTCTGAGTGGATGTGGGGTGAGAAAGAGGATGAGAATCGGAGCGGAGCACGAGAGGGAGAGAGAATGAGATAACCTGAGGTGTGCCAGAGCCCCGGGCTCCTTGCCGGGATCCACGCCGTGCCGTCTAGAAACCATCTTGCTTGTGTCTTCAGAGCTCGTGGCAGCAGATGGTTTATTCTCGGGCCTGGTCGTGGGTTATAGGTCAAGTAGGGGGCCAGTCCTAGGCAGGGCATGGGTTTAGCCTGTAGGACAACATCCCAGGCCCCTCAGGGAGGAAGAGAAATAACTGGGTCAGAGAGGTGAGCAGGGGAAGGAATTCACCCCAACATATTAGGAACGGTTTAAAACAACAACAACAACAACAACAACAACAAGAAAAAGAACAACCAGCTCTCAGAGTTTTGTTTCTGCTTCCCTCCTTCCCTTCTTATTCATTCCTTGGGCGCCAGCTTGCCTTGACTTAACAGTGTACGTAAGTTTACGACCAAGAAAATGAAAGAACAGTTTTACAAGCACTGTGATGGATCCTGGTACCTCAACTGGAGCCTGAAATTAGAGGGTTTGAATGTATGTCTCTTTTCTTTCCACCTCCAAATGCTAGCAGAGTAGGGAATAATATAGTGGTTTCCTTCCCTGCTGGGACAAAACCCCCTGAGGTGCCCTTAGGCTGAAAACTTGAGTGTGCGTCAAGAGCTTAGAGCACTGTTCCTCAAAATGCAATTTTTAGAACACTGGCCCCAAGAAATGTTCTGCTGGTAAAAGGATTCATACTCAAAAAGCCAGGTGTGGTGGTGCATACTTAGAATCCCAGCTACTCAGGAGGCTGAGGCATGAGAATCACGGGTTCAAGACTAACCTCCAGCAACTTGGCGAGAACCCCATCTCTAAATAAATAAATACAAAGCTGGCTGTGGTCGCACATGCCTATAATGTTGGAATTTGGGAGACTGAGACAGGAGGATCTCAGGCTTAAGGATAGCCTCAGCAATGTAGCAAGACTCTCAGCAACCTAGTGAGACCCTGTTTCAAAACAAAACATAAAAAGGGCTGGGGGTATATCTCAGAGGCAGAATGCCCTGGGTTCAATCCCCCAGTTTCACACACACACACACACACACACACACACACACACACACACATAAACCAACAAATATGAAGGGCTGGGGATATAGTTCAGTGGTAGAGTGCCCTGGGTTCAGTCTCTAGTACTGAAAATTTTTAAAAAATCACAGTCAAATAAATTTGGGAAATACTACATATTCCATCCCCTCTGGGGCAATCTGAGTGCTTCTTAGTGAGGTGAGGAAGTGGGTTCTTGCTGTCTTTCTGCAGCCCGTGCACATGTCGCTTCAGTACCACGTGCTCCACATCCCAAGCATTGCTGTCGACTGTGTGCCAGTCATCCCTCATCCATGGCGTGCTGTGGACCTGGTGCTCCAGGCTGGGGAGCCACAGGAGAAATGGCTGAACGCTCTGCAGATGTGGCTCTCTGAAGAGGGCAGGCTTGATGAGGTGGGGTGGTGGGAGTGTTCTGTAGGGTGAACGTGTCATTTGTCACCGTGACTGGGGGGACGAAGCGAGGAGCCCGCTACATATAACCAATGCCTAATTATACTGGGACCACAGGCATAAACCAGGACCCTCCTACATATACAGAGCTGACACAGAACAGAGGGATTATGGCTTCTGTCTGTCATTTTAGGAGCCACTTTTAGGGACATAGGGTAGTAAACACTGGGAAAAGGGTTTCAGTTCAGAATTAAGGGTCTTTCTTTTTTTTCTTTTTTTGGTACTGGGGATTGGACTCAGGGGCATTCTACCTCTGAACTACACCTCCAGTCCTTCCTTTTTAAATTTAATTCAATTAATTTTACTTTATTTATTTATTTATTTATTTACTTATTTTGTGGTACTAGGGATTGAACCCAGGGGCATTCTACCTCCGAGCTACACCCCTAGCCCTATTTTTTATTCTTTATTTTGAAACAGGGTCTCACTAAGTTGCGGAGGGCCTCACTAAGTACCTGAGGCTGGCCGCAAACCCAGATCCTCCAGTCTCAGCCTCCCAAGGACTGGGATTACAAGCGTGTGTCACCACGTCCGGCTTTACTTTTTTTTTTTTAATTTTGAAACAGGGTCTCCCTAAATTACTGAGGCTGGCCTCAAACCTGCGATCCTCCTGTCTCAACTTCCAAAATACTGGGATTACAGACATGTACCACTGCACCCAGCTCAAAATTAAGGGACTTTCTAACAGAGAGCCTCTAACAACAATATGGGCTGTCTTATGAGGTGGTGAGTGTCATATCACTGCAGATATGTTAAAAGGGTGGTCTAGCCACCAAGAAGTTGCACATAGATGATATTGACATGTCAGTCAGCCCATGTGCCTGTGGGCTGGCCTCTGATTGTGCTCTGAAGCACCTGCCCTCAGTTGCCTTCTCTTTTGGTGAGGGTTAGTAGCTTATCTCATAATCATGGACCAAATTCTCCCAATGTGAATCACAGATACATACACATTTAGGCAAAAGTAGACATATAACAAGACTGAAACTTTAAAAACGTAACTGTTTTAGCATATTCACTAATGCTCCTACATAATGTAAATATCTTTCAAATGAGTATAGTCTTGACTTTAATTAAAGAGAATGTTTTGTGACATACAAAGCAAAATGTGGTCAAAACAGGTTGACCAAGTTTGAAGTGGGTCAGGATCAGAAAAGCCAGCCTAGGTTGAATCAAGTTTGGTCAATAATAATTGTGCTTCCTTATGTAAGATGTTAACATTAGGGGAAGAGGGTGGGAAATAGAAGGGAATTCTCTGTACTATTTTTGCAACTTTTAAGCCTAAAATTCATTTTAAAAATAAATAAATGAACCCATATCCTTTACTCTGGAGCTCTATTCATGCCACCCCTGTCTGATGAACTCCCCTCATCCTTTAAGATTCAGCACACCCAAACATTCCAGATTTTCTGTCTTGAGGTAGGGATTGTGCCTATGTTTCTTAAATGTTTCTGCATATTCTTCAATTGTACCTACCTGCTACTAGTGTGATTGTCTTTTTTATTTTTATTTTGGTACTGGGGATTGAACCCAGGGGCATTTCACCTCTGAGCTACATGCCCAGCCCTTTTTATTTTAAAAGTAGGTCACATCAACTTGCTGAGAGTCTAGCTAAATTGCTGAGGCTGGCCTCCGATCTGCAATCCTCCTGTCTCAGCCTCCCTCGTACTGGGATTACAGGTGTGTGCCACTGCACCTGGTTTACTAGTGTGGTTTTCTGACTCTACCTCATCTTCTTCACCTTACCCTGCGCCTTTTAGACTGGAACACTTTCTCCATTTCACCTTGACACCTCTTAGCGCCAAGGCCACACTAAACACTCAGTTAAAATCTCCTAAATGAATTAATAAATCAATACCGCTTGAGCAAGTTTGTTTTCTTTTTTTTTTGAAATTGTGGTAAAATATACATTCCCAAAGTTTCCCACTTTAGTCATCTTTAAGTATGAGCCAATGGCATGAAGTGTATTCCCACGTTGTGCTGTTTTATTCATTTTAAATGGTTGAAACCGGTCAGAGTTTACAAGATCCGTTCGGTCCCCTGGATCTGGGCCCATGAGACTCATGACACTCAGAATTCATCTAATTCCACTCCCAACAGGTGCCTCCCATCAAAATCTGTCTGATCAAGTGTGGAATTATCTCATCGTATCTGAACCAGCTGGAGTCAGTCCGCACTGTCTACACCCGGGCTCCAGGCACGCAGAGTTGGTTCTTTCTTTGGCCTAACCTCCTGGGCTGCCCTTCCCCCTTTTGTTAATTTTTCTGGGGTGGGGAGGTATCTTTCCTGCTGTTCTCCTTTTCGCTCCCACAGAGCACTCCACACCCATCCCTGGTGTGGCCTGGCTCCTGAGCAGGGAGCTGGCATTCTGTCACCACCGTCATTGTCCCATGGTAACACCTGCTCTTTTAGAACATCCCCTGCAGGCAGGCTTTTGAGACAGTCATAAACAAACAGGCTGACTCATACTAAGAGACACTCCCGGTACCTGCAGCCTCTTCAAATGTTGAAGGTCACCCCACCTGCTTTGGGAAAGGAGGGACATTTCCTCATGGCCCCTGTGTCTTCTACCTCCCCCAGCCTCAACACCTTGGTTTGAATTTAAAGAATTTAGTGCCACTTTAGGAGTCAAGTAATTTTCCTGCTACTAACTGTGTAACTTTGGTCATGTCCTCTTTGGGACAATGTTAAAATGTAAAAATTTTTTTACCCAATTAATATCAAGAAAGATACAACCACTATGGAGATCAGTAAAGACTAGGAATGGAACCATCATATGACCAAGCTATACCACTCGTGGTATCTTTCCAAAAGAATTAAAGTTAGAATACTATAGTGACACTTGCATACCCATGTTTACAGCAGCATAATTCACAATAGCCAAGTTATGGAACCAATCTAGGTGTCTGACAACAGATGAATGGATAAAGAAAATGTGGTATATACATGCAATGGAACTGTACAAAATTATGTCATTTAAAGGAAAATGGATAGAAGTAAAGACTAGTATGCTAAGTGAGATCAGCCAGTCTCAGAAAGCCCAGGGTTGTATGTTTTCTCTCATGTGGAAGCTAGAGAGAAAATAGGAAATGAAAGGGACTTCTGATAAATGAGACCAGTAGAAGAGTGGGAAGGGATGGGGGAGGGAATTGGAGGGGAAAAAAGAGGCTTGAGGAAGGGAACAGGTCAAATAATGTTATGTCCACATTGGCATTACCAATCTCACCCACAGGTGTGGAGAGGGAAGAGGGGGTAGTGGGGTGGCATATGGAGGGAAATACACCAAGTGATGTGTGCATGCACGAATGTATCACTTTGAATCTCACTATGATGTATGATTATAATGCACCAATAAAAATATAAAATAAAAAAACACAAAGAAGGATTATAAATACAGATCGAAGTTTGATGATGATGATGAGTAGTATTTGCAGCATGCCCTTGTCCTGAATGACAAGAAGGAATGCTGACTGGCTCTGGCTGCCAGAGTGTTTCTCTTCGCCTGCCGTCTAACCCTCGCTGGGACTTGGAGGCTCCTGCCTCTCCCTGCCCGCAGGAGTCGGGGCTTATCTTGGGTGCGCGTGTGTGCGTGTGCCCTGTGGATCTGCTCCTTCTCTTCCCCACAGCTGCCGCGGCCTCTCCTCGCTCAGGCTCACAGCAAGCTTTCCTTGCAGGCTTTCTACTTCAGCCTCAGCCCCACCCTGCTGCAGTCAGAATGGTTGCTCCAAAATACAAGTTTGTCCCTCCTAAATCTCACTCCCCGCAAGCTGGATAAGACTAAGGGGGAATCCAAGGCCTCCCACCCTACTCCTGATCTCGGCGGCCCTCTCCCTTAGACAGTCCTGGCTACCCAGACTCCTCTCCTTTCCACGCCCGCCATCCTCCTGCCCCCGTAGCCTCTGTGTAGACCGCCCCCTCTCCCCTGGTTTGTGTCTCATCTCCGGGTGGCCAGGGCTCCGTCCTGCTCTTGGTCTAAGGGTCCCTCGGCGGGCGCGCGGGCTGGGCCGTCCTTCCCGAGACGGCCGCCAGGGGGCGGCAGGGGCGGCTCGCGGTGACAGCGGGAGGCCGCGCGAGGGGAGGCGCAGGGACGCGGCGAGCGCGGATCCCGCTTCCCGGATCGCGGACTCGGAGCCAGAGCTGTCCGGCGCCGCAGACGCTGGCCGCCCGCGCAGCCGTCGCGGACCCGGGGCGCCGCGGGAGCCGTGCAGGGCGGGCGGGGCGGCGGGGCGGCCGTCCATGCGGCGGCTCGGGCTGCCTGGCGCCGGGAAGCACGCCGCGGGCGCGGGGACGGGACCGCCAGGTGAGCAGAGCCGCCCGCGCCCGGCCGCCCACGCCGCCCGCAAGCCGGCCGCGGGACTGAGCGGGCGCGGGCACGGTGGGTGTGTCCGGCCGCGGGGCTGCGCGCTCGGGCCGGGCCAGCGCGCCGGTGCGCGCCCATGGCTGCGCCTGCCGCTCTCCCGCTCCTCCGTTCCTGGGAGCCTCGCTCAGACCCGGCGCCAGCGAGCACCCCGCACCCCGACCCCGGCACTCCAGGACCGGCCATCTCAGCGGGGTGGGCCTGGCGCTCCTGGGTCGGGTCGGATCGGGACCCGTGGGCGCGCTGCCGGTGCGCCCCCCACCCAGCCAGGGGCCGGGGGCTGGTGGGGTCGCGGTCCGCGCTGCTGGAGCCCCGGGGCTCGGCCACGCTGTTTTCTAGAAAGCCCGGGATGCTGTCTGTCCCAGCTAAGCCACTGCAACCCAGCGCCTCTGGGAGCCGGAGTGCACGGGCTGTTTGCGCCAACTCGGGGCGCTTCTTCAAGTGCCGCCCGAGTACCTGCGGCCCCTTGGCACACTTTTACAGAATTAGCTTTTGCACAGCTTGCCCACCTTGCAGTTTTAGAGATATGGAAGTTAACTTTTATTAATTTATCTTTGAAATAACATCAGCCCTGACGAGAATTCCAGGGCGTTCTTGGGCCCACTTAGCATCTGCAATTCATGGGACTAGTGAGTTTTTAAGCATCCACGCCCAGCACCGTGTTCCCCAGCTCCCACTACCGCCTACTGAAAGTGCTTGCTTGCGCCTGTCTGTTCCGATCTCCTGTGCGACCCCCACCACGCGGCGCGTGGTCCCTTTGCAGGCAGTAAGTGAACTGAAGTGTTGGACCTGAGTAGCGAAAGCAATCATTGGATGCCGGTTGGAATTTGGAATAAGAGAAGCAGATATCCGAGAAGGGTCCAAGGAATCAGCTTGTCCAACTCTCCTTTCGCAGCCAAAGACACCCAGGCACAGAGGCTAAAGGTGTTTTTCAGAGCCGGTGCAGCTTTTACAAACTGTATTCTGCTACATTGATATACTTGTATTGGATAGAGTTGGAGGTGATGGAGTTGTTGGCTTAATAGAGTCTTACTGGGTCTCAGTATACAAAGGAGCAAACATTTTATGAATGTGATTTAAATACAGTCCTACAGTTCATATAGATTTTTGTTGGCACCATAGTTGAATTCTTTTAGAAAACAAAATTCTAGCTCTTGAAATTAATGCAAGGAAACAGATGGGAGTCCTGGGACTTTCCTCTGCACCTCTGCAGGGCTACAGCAGGGAATTCCCAGAGGTCAGGCCTGGGAAGTGAGTTTGGGTGGTCAGAGCCCGCCACTACTGAATAAGCAATTGCATGGGCCTCTTGTGGGGAGGGCTGGCCTCCTCCATGCCTGGCCTGGGCAGGGCACCACCTTGCTCTTTTCTTTTCATTCTCTTGTGCCATGAAAAAAAGTTCGAACTGGCTGTTAGGGACAGTATAACACAGCCCAGAGTTTGTGAGTAAGATCAGGGTTGGAGATTTTGACTTGGGAGTTTTTTTCCCCCTACAAATGCTTGTTGTGATTGATTGCCATCAGTTATCCCAAGACAGGCTGGGTATCGCCCTGTCCCTCTCCATCCTCCACATCGCTCTTTTATCCCTGTTGCTGGAAGTGTCAATGTTCAAATGCCCTCACATCCCTATCCGGTCCCCTACATATATAGCTCATTCATCACAAAGTCCCTTCCACATTCTTTTGTGATATCTCAAGGAATTATTTTCCTGCCCCCTCACCTTAAACCATGTCCAAATTATAGTAATAATCTCCCCTCTTGATTTCCAGCCATGAGTTGCTTTCTTCATTTTAATCCATCTTCCATGCTGACAGATTAATATTCCTAAATTCTGATTTCAACATCATTCTTCTCAAGAAATCACAATGGCTCCCTAGTATGTACTTTTATTGAATTTTTCTCCAGCAGATATTTCAGAGCATCTGCTGGGTGCCCGGAACTGTCACAGTGTGCTGGGGCTTACTCTATAAACAAGACAACATCGCTGCCCTCAGGGAGTTGACAGGCCAGTTGATGATAAATGACCATGCAAAGGAGAAGGAGAAGCAAAGAAATGACCGCAAAACAGGTGTGTGTGTGTGTGTGTGTGTGTGTGTGTGTGTGTGTGTGTGCGCAAAACAGCTAGGAGACTCAGAGGAGGGAGAGGTTGACTCTGCACGGGAGGACCTAGGTCAGTTACTGCTGGGTTTTGCAGCCTAAGGAGGAGTTCATGGCGATGGGAAGGCTGGGTTGCATGGGGCACAACAGGCAGCGGGAAGAGCTGGAGCAAAGACCAAGAGATGGGAAAGTGCAGGTATGGATGCAGTTGGAGCAAGGCCCGTCTTCATCTGCACATTTGAAATGTTTCCTTCCGCCTGGCCTGGTGGCAGATGCCTGAAATCCCAGTACTTAGCAGGTTGAGACAGGAGGATTGTAGGTTTGAGACCCTCAGGATCCTAGTGAGACCCTGTTTCAAAACAAAAAATAAAAAGGGCTGGGTGTAGCTTGGAGGTAGGATGCCCCTGGGTTCAACCCCCAGCCCCACAAACACACACACAAAACGTTTCCTAATTTAAGTCTACTTTATTGAAATGACAGCAGTGCAACTCTCCCCTGCCAGAAACCCTCCACTCCAAGCCCCAGTCTCTTTATCATGGTCTTATCTGCCCTCTGCACGTACCTCTACCCCAGCCCAGAAATCCAGATTTCCCCTCTACTAATCCAAATGTTGCAAGGCAGTGTCTCCCAGCACCCCCTCCCATTTTTTTTTTTTTTTTGCATATCTGAATCAGAATTTGAATCTGGGGGGAAAATATAGGCTGTCTGGCAGAGGGCAGAGAATTGGCATTTTGAAGGCTGCCTCAGGATTCCTCTGCACGTGCAGGTTCGAGGACCGCTGCCCTGGGCCGCCTTTGCAGTGAGGTGCCAGTGGCAGCCGGAGGGTAAGATGTCTCTATTGCAGGTGGCGCCCTCCTTTTTTTCCTTTGTGCTACTGGAGTTGAACACAGAGGCACTCTACCTCTGAGCTACACCCCCAGCCCTTTTTATTTTATATTTGAAACAGGGTCTTGCTAAGTTACTGAGGCTGGCCGCAAACCTGTGGTGCTCCTGTCTCAGCCTCCCAAGTACTGGGATTACAGGTTTGAGCCACCTGTGTGCACAGGGATACGCCTTCCTTTGTGTGTGTGTGTGTGTGTGTGTGTGTGTGTGTGTGTGTGTGTGGCACTGGGTATTGAACCCAGAGGCATTCTACCCCTGAGCCACACCCCCAGTCCTATTTTAATTTATATTTTGAAACAGGGTGTCACTAAGTTGCAGAGGGCATTGCTGAGTTGCTGAGGCTGGCTGTGAACCTGCGTGCAATCCTTCTGTTTCAGCTTTGCAATCCTTCTGTTTCAGCTTCCCAAGTACTGGGATTATAGACATGCGCCATCATGCCTGGCTATGTCCTTCCTTTTCAATAGAGGCCTTGACCTTCACTCTAAGGAGGGGGCAATGGAGGATCGTGCCCCAGGTCTGGAGGAGAGCTGTTGTTTTGGGTGTGCAGCGTGCAAAGGCCCTGACACAGGGCAGGTGCTCAGTGTTAGCTCTCATCCCATTTCTCTTGTTTACTCTGTGACTAATCAGTGCTTGGTGGACAGTTGCTCAATATATGTGTTACAGAATGAATACATATATATATACATACATACATATATATATATATATATAGTCTCAAGCCCCTCAGGTCCAGAGGGTTGTGTCTGAAGGGCTGAGTATTATAACTCTATATTTAAGCCCAGCAAATGAACACCCGAGCTATGCAGTAATAATGACTATGCTTCTAACATCCTCTCCTCTCTCTACTCCCTGCCCCCAGTTTTCCCTTACATCTCCCAAGGAAGGACCCCAGAAATGGGCTCTTTCTGTTTATCTCTTTTTCTTTTTACCTGATTTTTCAGCGGAGGGTGCAGTGCATGGAGTCTGCTCCCCTGGCCTTCCTGGAGTGGTCCTTTCTGGATAGTATTTTCCAGGTGCTATCCTGGAGCCCTGCTCCTCTGGGTCGTGGTCCAGGGTCCACAGGGTGGTGAGACAGGCTTGTGGCTCCCTGTCTTGTCCCGGAAGGGTGGCACCGGGCATCCCACAAGTGGGTGGGCAACACATGGCCTGCCCCACCCTCTGGGCCGCTTGGCCAGCTGCCCAAGGCCTGGCCAGCAGGGAGGACCAAAGTAACGAGTGATTAATAGGCTCCTCATCTAATCTCCTGCCAGGGGAAAGGAAGGGCCAACCATGGGCCAGGAGCTCGTCTTGACCTGCTCCAGGTGGGCTTGGAATGCACCCAGCTCAGGATGGGGATTAAGGCTTGAAAGACAAGAGGAAATGAGATGTTAACCCTTTAGGCCTTGGTCCTCTGAGCCCCAGCAGGGAAATGGCAGGGGAATTGTGTGTGCACACATCTGATGAGAGGGAAGCATGGCCTTTGATAGATGACAGGGATGTGGCCGTGTGATTACCGTAGAGGGTGGTCCTGAGCCAAGTCCTTGACCATTTTTCTTAGAGGCATGGTCAGGAGAGAGAAGATTAATGTCCTATGACAATGGGTAAAGGGACTGCTGGGAGGTGACCCTCCCTGCTTCGCTTCTTTCTTGGAAACCTTCGTTTGTATCAACAAGTTACAAATTTGTAGGGCCAAAGTACTTTTGTCCCTGAAACATAGCTCCTCCCACCGCTTGTCATTTGAGGGAAGATAAAGGAAGGAGTCTGGCCCTGGTGGGACTCTCTCTCCTGCAGTGGAGTTCGCCTCCTGTCGGGGGTCAGGCAGCAGCTTGGCGGTTCAGGGGTGCTCCTCCTGCAGGGCCGGCTCCCTGAGTTTAAGCCTAGTCTCCAGCAAGTGGGCCCTGAAGGAGCTCCTTAGCCAGTGTGCTGTAATTTCCCATCTGTTAAATGAGGGTAATAATAACGTACACCCTGGGAGAGGTTCATGAGAATGTAAAATGCTTAAAACAGTCTCAGGCATGCCAAAGTGCCACGTGAGTGTTGGCTAGCTTTTTCTTGCCTATCCGGTTGAATCCCTAGACCATCTCTTGGGGCGGGATGTACCAGCTCCTCCTCCAGGACTCTAAGGCTTACTGTGGGTGGATTCAGGACTGGGTCTTTGATTGATCGCACTTGCTTGACCCCTGGCCCTACATGCCTTGAATTCTGGCCCCTCCCTCTGCCACTGGCTTGCTGGCCTCCCACTGCCCTTTTGATTACACCGCCTGCCCCTCCCCCCTCATCTGGAGGGGCTGGCTGCTGGTGGGCTGGACAGTGACTTCTGCCTGGACCTCGGTGGCACAGGCCCACTCTGTACCAGCTCTGCTCATTGCCAGCTTTGCTGTGACCCAGTCGCCCCAAGAGAAGTGGCTGAGGGCAAAGACTGCAAAGTTAGTAGCGCTGCAGAGGCTGGCCTGGAGCAGACCGCAGCGCGCCCCGTTTCTGTTTTCTCTGAGCTCCCAATGCTCCATCCTGAATTGGGGCTGAAAAGAGTTACAGTTACCTCATGGTCAACAGGAGGATCAAATCCAACAGTGGACATGAGGCCCCTCTGAGACCATGTGCAGAGCTTATCTGTGGGTACAGGTGACCCTGGGGGCAGAGCTGTGGCTTCAGGTTTGGAAGGCTCATTACAAGGTGTGTACCAACAGTGTGACTTTCAGCGCCACTTGGTGTGCAGACTTGGTCTTGGCCTGCTTTACTTACGGATGATCCAGCTGAGGCCCTGGATTTTATTCTGCTTCAAGTCCCAAGGTTCTTCTGGTCAGAGTTCTGTGTCAGATACTGGGATTTACTGTGTGAATTCGTGTAACCTTCTCTACAACCGCAATGAGCTACACGTTATTTCTATTCAGTAGCCCAGAAAATGTAGGCTCAGGAGGTTAAGGTACTTACATAGGCTCACACTGCAAGGCGATTGAGAGTGATGTTGGATTCTAGGTGCTGGGAGGGGGCTAACAGCTCAGTTAATGAGTGCTTCCTTCCATATGCATAATACACCAATCACCTACATTGTTCTGTTTTCTCCTTGATATTTGCTTAGAGTTTAACTTAGCATGTGCATATTCACCTCTTAACATAATATGATTTTGTGTAAACCTTGCCCACCTCTGACCTGGTCAGGATGTCTGTTATTTCAGCAGAAGCAAGGTTTCCGTCATTTGCTCCTTCTCGGTGTCCTTAGCCTTTCCACACTCTTAGGGATCCAGGTTATTTCTAGTTTTTCCCTAATCTGGAAACAAGCACCACCCACAGGAATGTTCAGTTTGCTGCTGTGTGTCTATTTCTGACCTCAGGTTCGGGTTTGGGAATTCAGGCTCTGTGATCACCAGGTGGAAACAGGAGCTGTTCTCATACTGCCCTTGCTGCTCAGGGGCACCTCAGAGAGCACGCACCTGGAGGACCTGAAACAGACCAGGGGCTTGTTCGCTGCCAGCCTTTTCCTTTCCTTATTAGTTACTGTTCTTTCCACAGGCTCAGGTCAGAGGAACTCAACGCCTCCCTCTTAGCCAGGGATGTGAGAGGCACTATGAGAAAGGGGGCTTTCTGAGTTCCGTGGAAGGAAATGACGTCAGTGTTCACAGAGGTCCCTCGAAGTGGAAGGTCTTGGCGACTTCTGAGGTTGTGCAGATATGCATTAGAGTTCTTTATAGGCCTCGCGGTGTGTTCCTTCACTCCGGCATCCAGCACCCGCCCAGCCCCTACCACACACCAGGCAGGAGCACCCTGTAGAAAATTTGTGCTTTCCAGTCCTGGGGCTGCCTGAATGGTTTGGGACAGCGCCATCTCTTTGAGAGTCAGTTTTTCTCATTTGTGAAATGGGCCATCAATCTCTGCACACACTGTAGGAAGTAGAGGAGCTGGTGTGTGTACAGTGTTCCCTCATTCCTATGATGACATTGTGTTAGTCAGCTCTCCGTCACTGTAAAAAATACCCGAGGGCATCAACTTATAAGGAAGAAAGGTTTCTTTCGGCTCACAGAGGTTTCAGTCTATTGTCACTTGGTCCTGTAGCTCTGGGCCTGTGGCACTACAGTACGTCGTGGTAGGAGCATGTGGAGCAGGAGGTCTTCTCACCTCATGATGGCTAAAAAGCAAAGAGAGAGAGAAAGGGGCCAGGGTCCCAATGTCCCCTTCAAGGGCATACCCCCAGTCACCTAACTAGGCCCCTCTTTTATGTATGTATGTATGTATGTATTTATTATTGGTATTAGGGATTGAACCCAGGGACATTCTATGTCTGAGCTACATCCCCAGCCCTTTTTAATTTTCAAAATAGGGTCTTGCTAGGTTGCTGAGTCTGGCCTCCAACTTGCGATCCTCCTGTCTCAGCCTGGGATTACAGGTGTGTGCCACCGCACCTGGCTAGGCCCCACCTCTTAAAGGTCCCATCACCTCCTGATAGAGCCACAGGCTGGGAACCAAGCTTTTAACACTTGAGCCTTTGGGGGACAGTTATCCAAACCACAGCAGACATGAAGGGCCTACTATTGCTCCTTAATGAGCACTGGAACTTCTGTCCATCTTACACGTAAAGAAGATGGTATCCTGGCTGTGGAGGGAGTGGTACTTACTGACCTAGGAGGGGGCTGGTGAGAAGAAAGTCTCCTGATAGAGAGTATGCAGTGGAGCCTGGGGGACCCAGAGGAAGGGCATCAGACTCAGATTGGCGGGAATTCAGAGAGACTTGAGGGGCCACATCCTGACAGGAGGAAGCAGCGTGGGAGAGGGACAGGAGAGAGGAAGGAGAAGCCGGTTGTGTTTTATGGAAGGGCTATGTTCTTGCAGACCTCACAGACTTCAGATCTCTCATAATTCAGACTTCCCCCACCCCACAGAGCAAGTGTACAGAGTGTGTGAGTGCTTGACACGGTCTCAGAACACATCGTTCTGCTTTTCTGTTGCCTCTGGCCTTGTCAGCAGTGTCTAACCCTGCAGGGTGGGCTCACTGGAAATGGCCACTCGGTATAGCACACTGGTGCTTTGGCTGCCTCAGCAGCCAGGCTGGTGGTGGCTTCTCTTGTCATCATCTTGGTGTGTTTTCGGTCTGGCACCAGCACCACCATTTGAAGGACTGTCTTGATGGTTGGCATTTATTTCTGCAAAGGGCCAGAGGGTTAATATTTTGGCTTTGTGGGCCATGTAGTCCCTGTTGCAATGAATCCGCTCTGCCTTTCGAGCATGAAAGAAGCCGCAGACAACCCATGAATGAGCAGGCGTGTGCGTGTTCCAGTAACACTTTGTGTGTGGACACTATGATTGGAATTTCATCACCATAGCATCATTTTCACATGCCATAAAATATTCTTTTCTTGAGTTTTGTTCAACCATCTGAAAATGTGACAAAAACCAGAAGTGGGTCAGGTTTGGCCCATGGTAGTCTATCGACACCTGGTTTCAGTGCTTCGAAGATTTGAAAATTGTTTTGAATTATAGGAAGCACAAATGTTAAAATATCCCAACAGTCAACAAAAATCACTCATTTAAGTCCCAGTTCACAAGAGAATAGCTCAATTCACAAGGTCTAGCGAAAGATTGTAGGTGTTTTTCAGCCTAGGTGGTACCAACATAGGCAGTTATTTTAACACAATTTGTAATTCTTTAAGTAGCTATTCTGACGAATTAAAATTTTTAATCATATTATTTGAAAATTTTGGCATCCAATGACTTTATTGATATAGCCAGTCTTCACATCTGTGAGTTTCAAGGATTGAACCAACTGCAGATTGAAAATATTTAATAAAAATCACATCTGTACTGACCATTTACAATATTTTTTCTCATCATCCTCTAAACAATATAGTATAACAACCATTTATATTGCATTTACATTGTATTAGGTATTTTAAGTAATCTAGAGATGATTTAAAGTATGCAGGAGGATGTACATAGATTATATGCAAATACTGTAGCATTTTATGAGCATCCCTGGATCTGGGTATCGGGGGGGGGGGGTCCTAGAACAAATCTTCCTGAGGATGCTTGGGGATGACTGCGTTGTATGTCATTCTAGTTCTTGAGTCGGTGGTACTACCTACACTGGTTTATTATCCTCCACCATCCTGGAGTCTAGCAGCTCTGCCTGCCTGGCTCTGGCGGCCTATGGTAAGGAGTCTGGAACTTGATTCTGGCTGGAATCTTCATCGTAAATGCCAGGGGAGGGCATGGAGGGAGCTCCAAGGCTTGTTTCTGGCACATGATGGATGTGGGATAAACTTTGTACCCTTTCTTCCCTTTCCTTTCCTCCCCACTCAAAAGTTCTGTGTATTTGGTCAGCTCCAAAACATGCTGAGCCTCTTTGAAATTGTTCTTTCCACATGCAATAAAGTTGCTAACCTTTTTAAATGGAAACAAAAACAAAGACGTTAGAAAGCAGAGTTTCCCCTCCCGGGTCACCAGCTTTCCCTTACTGGAGAATAAGCAGCACTGTGCTGAGACTGGCGGCAGGGGCCAGAGGAGAGGCCCCAGGTCCCGCGCAGGCGGCTCCAGCCAGGAGGAGGGCGCCTGGCCTGCTGCTTCCATCCCTGGCGGCCCTGAGTCCCACAGCTCCTGGGTGTATCTTGGTTTCAGGGATACCAATGGAAGGAAAGCCAGGATCCTCTCCAGATGGAAGACCACCAGCCCCGAAGGTGACTGTGATGCTGTGGCTCTTGGCTCGCCGACGGGCTGTTGCTGTGTGTGTTGGATGGAGAGCCCTCTTGGGCAGACATGTGTTTGTGTTGTTTAGGGGGCGATGGCTTGTAGCCATGTGTGCTCTCTAGCCTGGGGTCTGGCAGGATGTGAAGGGAGGCAGCTGCTGTCCTTTGGCTGGTGAGATTGTTCATTATTATGTTGCGGGGGGAGGGGTTGGCATTCCTCTTGTGGGCTGGGAGCTCTTTGGTTTATAGACAAATGGTCTTGGAAGCAAGCGCGTGAGTGTTGAGTCCTGACTTTGCCACTGATTTGTCAAGTGACCCCCAGCAATCCATGGCTCAGCTCTGGGGCACTGATTCCTCATTGCTAAATGAACAGTGATAGACCAGATCATTTTTGAGAGCCCATTTCCCAGTTAAGCTTAGACTTCTTCTCTCAAACAATGGCAATAAGATGTCCCTTCCCACCAGGTGTGGTGGTGCACACCTGTAATCCCAGTAATTAGAAGGCTTAAATAGGAGGATCACAGATTGGAGAGGAGAGCCTCAGCAACTTAGAGAGAACTTCAGCAACTTAGCAAGACCCTGTTTCAGAATAAGACATAAAAAGTCTCTCCCTACTAGGGTGGTCAGAGAAGGTCTCATGGCCAATTAGGGCTCTTACCAGACTCAGCAGTGTTGAGGCCGTGCACCCCACTTCGATTTCCCTGTGGTGCCAGTAGAGGCCATGCGAGACACTGTAGTGTGGCATCCCACCCTCCCAGCCTAGCCGGCAAGCATCAGTGGAGACCTGCAGGGGAGCTGAACCCCACCTCTGCCCAGAGGCAGCTCCCCTTTCCTTCTCTGGTGTCAGTGGAGACCAAATGGGAATGTCATTTCTGTCCCCACCTGGCCACAGAGAGGACAGCCCCCTCCATGGAGCAATGTCAGGGGACGAAATGGAAAGTCATCTAGGATCTAGAGCTCACAACACAATACCTAAAACATCCAAGTCCCAGTAGAAGACCAGACCAGACGTCGTAGGAGAACCAGGAAGATCTCCTACTGGGTGAAACAAAGACAAATAGTGCCAACACCGAAATGAGAGCGATGTGAGAATCGGCTGACAAAGATTTTAAACCTACTATTATAAGTGTGCTTCAGTGAGAAATTATGAATATGCTTGAAACAAATGGAAAAAAAAGTCTCAGCAAAGAAATAGATGAAAAATAGTCTCAACAAATGGAAGTTATATTTACTTATATGGTGTGTGTGTGTGTGTGTGTGTGTGTGTGTGTGTGTGTGTGTGTGGTATTGGAGATTGAACCCAGGACCTTGCATATGCTAGGCAAGTACTCTACCACTAACCTATTTCCCCAGCACTGGAAATTTATTTATTTATTTATTTATTTATTTATTTATTTATTTATTTTTGCGGTACTGGGGATTGAACCCGGAGACGTTCTACCTCCACGCTACACCCCCGGACCTATTTTTTATACTTTATTTTGAAACCGGGTCTCACGAAGTTGCAGAGGGCCTCACTAAGTAGCTGAGGCTGGCCGTGAACCTGGATCCTCCGGTCTCCACCTCCCAAGTACTGGGATTACAAGCGTGTGCCAC